>JAATLQ010037642.1:0-38423 GCA_013421005.1 Heliconius erato x Heliconius himera | reverse complement strand
TTTGTTAAAAAATGGCGGAAAATGAGTGGTCATATTATATTCTCTGTGCTTATCTAAATTTAATTTTACATGCATGCAAATAAAAAATAAATAAATCAACATTTTTTTTTGTATACATCGTTTTACTTTTCACTTATACCATAATCATTAAAATTTATTGACCAAAATCTCACTTTGACAAAAATATTTAACTATAATATATACATATATAACTATTTTAACAAAATCAATTAACAAAACATAGTTATTTTCGGTAAGCCATTGAAGCGGGCGCGCGGACGTGGGGTCAAACGTTAGTACTGAAATAACAGTTTCATATTATCTTTACACAAGTGTTAACGTTACGTTACTTTTGTAATGAAAGCGGGCTGTTTAATTAGAATGGACGTGACATTGAAGTAATAATGTCGATTCGAATCCAGTTTGATGTAAAATTAAATTAATTAAGGCCTACGGTGACACGATGATTGTGAATTGGATCCTCACCCGAAGAATGATTGTATATAAATTCCCCGTTTTCCCGCTCTGGTGGACAAAGGACTGAGTTCCACCATAAAATACAATATCAGCTCGAAAATTGGGTGCGTAGGAAGTGGGAAAAAGCTTATCTTCTTTTTTTTATTGTTGAATGACGGAATTCAACGCCGCGAGTAAAGTTAAACGACAAGTAAAACAAGATATACATACATATCTCCACAATCATTTGCTTATAACAAGTATAAAAATCACTTAAAATATGATATTCTTTAAATATAAAAGTTTTACAATAATAGAATAAATGCGGTATTCCACATGGAGGTAATACATCTCTCAGTCTCAGTGTACCACAAATTGCGACTAATGAGCGACTAACGACTCGAGTTACGAGTTGCTTTTGAATAATCGATTATTCGTCACGTTATTCTACATTGGCTTACTTTATATATTATGTAAATATTATACAGGTATATATGTATATAGATCTAATATGTACCTACATATATAAATAAGTAAGCCTAATATGCTCCCAGTTGTGCTAAGATACTCAATTTCTGGAATACGAAGTGTTCCACTCATACAAAATTTCAGAGACTATTAATTATATTATTTACCTATACCTATCTATATAAATAAGTAAATATTCAATAATATAAAAAGTGCTTTTGTAAGAGCCGTAACACTAGGACCCATTTATGAAAACAGTGTATCATCAATTATTCGGGGCGAGCGTCTGGCTCGAACTTAAGTCGTTAGTGGGTCATTAGTCGCGGATTGCGACCCACCCGACAATCGATTTCATACTATTTACATGGGATTTCTCATAATTTTATATGTATATATGTAACTGCGAGAGCAATCGTGGCGCAGGAGCACGCTTGTAGCGTGTGACAACTTGTGGGTTCGATTTCTATTCGAGGAAATGAAATATTTATTACTTTCATTTCGCTCTGGTATTGAGGGAAAAAGGACGGCGTTGAGTTCCGTCGCTCAACACGGAATGACGCTTTCAGAATTCGGCGAAACGTGGGGAGGCGAGTGTCTGGTCTTACATTAAGTAACATGCGAGATGATGCGAGATACAGTGTGAAGCTGAAAATGTATAAAGAAACTATTTTTTATCAGCAGCTTCGCTTGGTAAATACGGAAATAACTAACAGTTATGTATGACCCATTCTAAATGTAAAGTGCAATGAAACACGACACGTTCCGAGAAATCCTCTCTTAACACTCCCCCATACTCCCTAACCTACTTGCATGTCAAATTTCACTTTTCTAAGTCCTGTAGTTACGTCTGTATGTTGAAATTATAATATTCCGATAACACACAAACTTTGTGTTGTTTTTGTTATAATCACGAGGACATGAGTGGCGTATAATAGATATAGTTATTTGTTCAGTAATGTCCCCAATATTGCTAAGCAAATAAGTTTCTAAATTGGGCTTGGTTAAACAAGGAATAATCTATACCTACATTGTGATATAAAATTATATCAAAATTATAACTTACCGGTAGTATCACGCACTAAAATTAATATTATGAAATATTTTCTAGATAGGGATCTATTTAAATAATTCAATGAATAAAGTTGTTAATAAAAATTGGTATGGTATGATTATTTGATTTGATTATGGCGTTAGTTGAGCACATATCACTTCGGCAATGTCACGTTGTGTGGAGAAAACACGAAGGAGGTTGTTAATAAAAATTGAATATGAGGTGAAACTTCTTAGCATCCAATGTTGTCAACATGATTTTTTTTCTCAAAAGTCATACTACTTCCGCACTACATCATACATTGCCTGCTTTTGGATTCGAAGTAATTTCTGCTCATAATTTAATGCATCGATCTCCACCTAATCGAATACCAAATCAAATTTAGGTTATATATTAGTACTAAGTATAATTTCATGGGAATCCCCTTTTAATTACACACATGCTCGCCTTATGAAGTTTACTGTACACTTAAGAAAATTCAACACTATAGAAAATTGCTGTAGTTACTAAACTCGTGTAATACTTTTGTTAATAAGGGTTAAAAGTAGATTTTATATTTTAGTGGTCCCACTACAGACAAATTTTATTTAGTAAATAGATTCACTGTAGGTACTAATAAGAAAAGGAAAATGATTATAAAAGAACTATAATATTAGTGCGGCGTTGAGTTTCGTCACACAAAACGCAACGCCTTCGAAATTCTTAAAGACAAAAGCCTCCCAATGGGAACAGAGTGTCTTAACAAGTGGTGTTTGCCATTGTTCCCAGGTTCCCTCTGTCTACATTGCTATGTGCGTGATACAGCGTAAAGCTGATTTCATAAACAGAGTGTTAATAGCTAGTTTATATTTAGAACAGTTACAAGTACTTGTCATATGCCCTTGATAAGTTCGTGGCGACCTAAAATGTCAAATCAGAGTTAAATCTGACGAATGCATGCCTCAAGAAGGTCATTAGGATGATTGATGGAAACTAGACTGTATTATTATATAACTTTAAGTTCAATTTTCATTGCTTTATCGCGTCGTCGCTACGTAAAGAAAGTGACTTTAACTAATATTCACTGCGTTCACTGCATTAGTATTAGGCTTAATACTAGATTTAATCATTATAATTATAAATAATTGCTATAATAAAGAGGCCGTCGTGGCACAACCGTGTGATTGTAACGGGATGGTTTTGGGTTCGATTCCCACTCGCAGAAATGTTTTTTTCTATATTTTTCAAGATCAGAATAGGAAAACGTAATTCAGTAAAATATGATAATGTGCATGTAAGTAGAAATATTTTCTACTATTTTAAAATTCGATTAAGACTATAAATATTAAATATATAGAATTTTACAAATATAAATAAGTCGTGGTGCGGTGAGATAGCATCTAAATGTGAACGCGTCACGTGGGGAATTAATTATTATAATTTCTGCGCTCTGGTGAGAAGACAAAGTCGCAGAACTCAACGCCGACCCAGCGTTGAGTTCCGCCACTCGCATCACAATATCTCGAAAATTGAGCGGTACTTGGATTTTTTCATCCGTCTCTCTTTATCAAACCAATACGAATATACAGAAAACGAAATGAAGATATTAAAAATAATTCAAAGGAGCAGGTTTTCCCAAGAATCTTTTTAGCTTTGTGCTAGGTATCCTGGGGATAAAGGCCGTGGGACTTACTGCCTACACATTTTACCTATATCGAGATAACCGCTTAATTGAATCCGGCGGCCTACTTCGACGACGTTTTTGTGTAACTGTTATTGGACGTCTTTGTATAACAGTTATTATAACGTTCATATTTCTTATAGCGATTACAAAACAAAAAGCTATATTCTAAGACGGTTTTGTTTTTTCAGATACATTTTCGGTTATTTATAGTTTTCTTCATTTCCTTCGATATACGCCCAATATTAATAACCTATCTCCAACGTCGTCAACGTCCAACGTTAATGTGGATGTATGAAAACTGTGTCAGTTTTTTTTATCGTTCAGTCCGACTTTCGTCGTCCTAATTTTTTCAAATATTTTTTTTTCGCTCTGGTAGCGAGGCAAAACGAAGCTTTAGTTTCCGCCACTCAACACTCAATGCTTCAAAATGGTAAACAAAATTGTCTTAATGGAATAGGTTCCTAGGTTCCCTCTGCCTATCCTGCCATGTGCGGGATACAAAGTGAAGTTAAAAAAAACATATCTTCATATATTTAAGAACAAAAAACAATATAATAAAAGATCAATTAACATACCTAATAAATAAACATTAAATTCATACTAAAATGAAAATGAACTCGAAAAAAAATTAATACTTCACGAATATCACTATAAATCCCAATATTTTCACTGAAACATCCCATTTCTAAGAACAACCTAATATAAACTCCCGTGACAGTATCCAAAGGGATCAAAATTATTTGCGCATATTTCCTATTTTTAACACGAATTAAAAATGCTTGGCACCAAAATTTTCGGTAAAGAATGTTTACAATTTAGGTATTACAATATATATTGAAGCGGCCTTAGCTCAGAATGAAAGATAAGCGAAACAATTTTTTTTTGTAACTAGAGACGTTTTTTGGGATTTTGATGACAATGACAATGAGTTACGCCGTTCACTAACGGCGTAACTCAAAACCGCGCTTTATCTTGCCAGAGCAAAAAGATAGATGGATTGGACTGGATTGGAGTCTGGTCGGTTTCCAGGAGGCGCGGGTTCGAGTCCCGCTACGTTTAAATTTTTATGCGTTTTCTAAATAAGTATATTGGAGTTTGTTTCATTTCTCTATTTCTGATAAGCACAGCGTAGTTTCTCAACACTCAACACACAATATCTCTCAAAATATACAGAAAGTAGAGAAATCCGAAATATTGTGTTTTCGAGTGGAATAACTCAACGCCGCACTAAACTAAGCATAATGGGAAACAATAATATTATAGCTGTACTTAAGCTTCATTTAAAATACAAAATTAAAATCAATTTATTTATTTATTTATTTACTTATTTATTGTAAAATTTAATTATTCCATTAACATAGATTTTTAGCAATAAATTTAAAATAATCGTTACAAGTGCGATAATGCCGTCATCATATACGAGCGTTAGATACGTAAACTGTAAATTAATGCAACTAATATAAAGAGAAAGCGGACAACTAATTACTTTTAATTTATATATATGTATATATATATATACATATAAATATATAAATATATTATGTATATAAATATATAAAACTCCGATTCCGATTCTAGCGAGGATGTTACGGTGAGAATGGAGAAGAACGCAATGAGGTGGTTTCGGTGAGGTAAAAGAGGTAGGAAAGACCTCGGTTGACCTTCAAAAACACAGTATCAACGATACTGGAGGAAAGGCACGTAAAAAGCATGAGGATCCTCAAGAGGGCGTGTATGAAGAGGTTGACGACATTGGACAAGGCGAAATAAATATGCAGAGACCGTGGCGTTTCTCACTCCATTCTCTCTATAACTGGGCTTTTTCTTTTTCGTTTTAGTGTCTTATATTCAGTTTTTTTTATGTATATTTATTTATTTTTCACTTTTAGATGGGAATTTAATAGCTGCAATTAAACTCTGTTAATATCTAAAAAATGTATATCAAGGAACAGAATAATATTAATATTAGAATCTTTCTGACTTTCCCGTAAAAAGGACAAAAAATATAAGAAGCATTTCCTTTATACCTACAACGTCCATGTCATCAACAGTCTCCATGCAAACAGTCAACTTGTATGTTTACACACGTCGCCCGGAAAACTCAAAAATATTGAACTGACTGACATATTTCGTCGTCAAAAAGGACATGGCTTTATATTATTTTCATATATTTTCATTATTTTTTACGTTATTTGTTTATTGCAACGTTAACGACTGTAAAGTTTGGGCTGCAGAATGACTTTTAGATTTATATGTAAAAATGAATGAATGATTTTTTGTATTTTGTTTTACTTTAAACATACACATATAGCAGTGTAGACACAAGGGACACTACAATTATACACTACAGTTAAGACACTCCATTCTCCACGAACCATCCCGTTTTAATAAAATTGAGTGGCCGAACTCAGCGCCACGCTTAATCTTGTTACCAAAGCGAAATAAAAGTAATTCAATCCTCCTAATAAAAATTGTACCCACAAGCACCACTTAAAATTTGACTATTTATTAAATTCTAAACTATATAAAATAAAAATTATTACAAATACATATATAATTATTATATCATCATGCGACAGCTCTTCCACCCAGTGACATAACGGTTATTGCGTGCAGAGTTTAACAGCGCGAAGGTCAATGGGTTATTTTCGTTGAAAAACTGTGCGTATTCTGAAGATCTCATAAATTTTTATATTTAGAGCGCGCCGTTTCACCTCTGTGACACGGCGAAAGTCATGGCGAAAATAGGTTAGTGAGGTAACGTGGCAGATGTGGTATACTCTTTTATCTGTTGCGGGATCTTTTATCTAATGAGGTTATGCGTGATGGTTCTGCGTTCGATTCCTTTTTCTCGCTTTAGTACCACCTAGCGAGACAAAGGGCGGCGTTGATTTCTGGCACACAACACGCAATGTCTAGAAAATTGCGCGAGTGCGATGATGCAAGCATTGTTTTAACACTAGGATCCATAAAACAAAAATTAAAGCAGAGAACCTAGTCTATTTACACGTATCTTTATATCAATATATTATACAAAAAACGTTCAAATTTTACAATATTAAATTTCTATTCAATTAGCTTTAAAACGTAGTTTCGCTCGCAAGGTCAAATGAAAAGAACTAAAAATTGGTAAATTGACATGTGACACAGTTGAGTTACATCGAAATAATACACACCCAACAAGCAATATCTTCAGAATTTGGCGGAAAGTGGGGAACGGAAAAATCTTAATGGGAACAGAGTAACTTAACATTATGTTCCCAGGTTCCCCTGCCTACCCTGCTAAGTGCACTGTGAAGCTAAAAAAGATTAACATAATGTAATATCATTAAGGTCTTACTCGAGAAATGAAATATTCAACAAAAAGAATTACATTATTAAGAATTATTAGAATTTGAGGCCTTTGCCCAACAATGGGACAGTACAGGCTAGAAAAAAAAATTGAATTCAAAAGTATATTTTCATTTCTTCGCTCTGGTGTCGAGATGCAAAGCCTCCAGAATTCGACGGAAAGTTGGGAACGGAATATCTTAACACTAGGTTCCCTCTGCCTGCCTTGCTGTGCGCGGGATACAGCGTTAAGCTGATTTTTTTTATTAAAAAAAATTACCAATTGGAATGAATAGTTCCTTAGATCAGCAAATTCAACCAAACAAATTCTTATATAAACAAACTTTATAATATAGAACTATTATATAAACTGTTTTGAGATTCTTTTCACGTTTTATGACACCAGCATAGCGTTAAGGCCCTAAATCGTAATTAAATATTTAATCCTAATAAAGCACAGCGTTAGCTGTCATAGCATACGTGTTGACTATAAAAGGCGAGAGTTCAATGTACGAATCCGCGGCCCGTTAGACTGGTTAGATTATGAAATTTGTCACTAAGTTCAAAATTGAGAACTATACTATATTTCTGTCTCCTTTGAGAGGTCATTATGGCACAGTTATGTAATAATCGCAGAGAATATGGGTTTGACTTTTACTAAGGTAAATTAAATATTTCAATTCATATTCCCGCTTTAGTATGGTGTCGTGTTTCGCCAATCATTATGAAATCTCCTCAAAATACTACTACCTCAAAATTTTACAATAAATGTAGAAAATAGTATATTGACACTAGGTTTTATGTGCTTTTCTCTGCTAAACACAGAATTCTTCATCTCTTTTTTTTATACTTTCACGTTGTCAGCCTGCCAGTCAGGTATAAATTAGGTTTGGCAGAGGGAACCTAGTCTTTAGATACTTCGTTCTCCACTTTCTGAACAATTTTCGAAGTATTGATAATTCAATGGCGGGAGTAAACACCGCGATTCGTCTTGTTATAAGAATGAAAATAACTCAATCGCCCAAGTAAGACTCAAACGCGCTATCGGGACTATCAGACCAAATTCCATTGCACCACGATGACTACATAGCCATTAAAAGTATGGTATATGTACCTTTATAATATATATATATATAATATATATGTAGATATTTAATTACGAATCGTGAATTAAATCAATACAAAACCTCGGAAAGTAAGCTAAAAGTAAAAAGCACTTAAAAACTGGGCACTTCTGAATTTACTTTTTGATCATATCGTAACTTCGGACAATAAGAATCTTGTTTAATTATGTTTAGTCGAAACTCGAATTTATTGAAAATGTTTATTTATAAAATATCTTTTCAAATAATATTATATTTTGTGAAGTGTCCTGTCTTATTTTAGATAATTGTGCTTATTTTAAATAGAAAAGGTCAAAATAAGATTTTTTTTTAGCTTTACGCTGTATTCCGCATAGTATAAGTCAGTCAACAGCGTCTTTCCCCACTTTCAATTTATTATTTAAAATCCTCCAGCGGATTTAAACGCCTCACTTTACCTACTATAAAATGTAAATAAAAAAATTTTGAAAATCACGTTTACAGTCAGACGTTAGCAAACTGAGCAGAGACTGCTTTAGTGGCCTTTTCAATGATTACTTTCTAAATATTTTATAAAAATAAGAAATAAGAAATTAATTTTTTTCCACCTTCATCACGCACGTAGCAGGAATGACAAACCTAATGTTGAAACAGTTCCCAACCTTCCACCCAATTATGTAAACATTCCGTGTTAAGTCGGAAAGAGGGAAAATAAAACTATATCAAATATTCTCAACAGTGATTAATCTTGAAGCCGCCGTGGCGCAGGGGCAAGCGTGCGACTGTTAACGTGACGGTCGCGGGTTTGATTCCCACTCGGGGAAATGGAATATTTAATATCGAGGAGCGGATTTAGGAGCGGAAATGGCTTAATGAGAATAGGTTTCCTCTACCTATCCTGCTATGTGCGGGACACAGCGTGAAGCTATATAAAAAAGTTCTCACAAGTGGAATTCGTACTCATAGTTGTCGTGTTAACAGTCAGATGTTGTCCCGCCACGGCGGCCCCAAAATTATAATCCCAAAACCAAAAATCAAATATCCACAGTCATAGAACATTTAAACCTTAAAACTGCGAATAAAGTAATCATAAAATCGCGAGTTGAACGACCGCATTACGTAAAAACATAAAAGCGAGAAACTACCAAGCGCTTTACGTGTCGCCTCTCTTTCCACGATCCAGTCAGTCAGTGTTTATGGAGCCTTGGCTGAGGAAAGACTTGCCGTCGAACTCTACTGCCTTTTTAACTAATTTCAAAAAAGGAGGTTATCAGTTTGATATGTACATATGTATGTATTTGATAATGTTGGTATTTGAGGGTCGACACATAGCGTAATTACTGTTAAAGCAACGATTGTAGGTTAAATCCCACTCGTTTTAAGCAACGGGTGTATGTTACATCCAACTCGGATAAATTAATTGTTTTCAATTCTTCACTCTGGTGACAAGACCGAGCACGGCGTTGAGTTCCGTCACTTAACACGCAATGTCTCGCAAATTGGGCAGAAACCGAAATCCTCACAAGAGAGAATAAAATAAAAAAAATATAAAAAAACATTTTATTTCTTGCATTCTTAAAAGAGAATACATTTATCGTATACATTTATCGTGTATGTATTTATATAGTTATGGTAAATTACTATCACTATCACGAATTGAACTCATAACTGTTTGTACGTATGTATGTCACGAAATATAAATACATCGATAAAATAATTAATGAATTAGAATTCAAACAATTCATTCACGAGTATATTAATAGTAGTTTCATATTGATTCAATTAAAAAATAAATTGTTATATTTAATACTAGCTTTTTAATAAATATAGCCTACAGCCTTTCTCGATAAATGGAATATCCATAACAGAAATATTTTTTCATTTCAAACTAGAAGTTCCCGAGATCAGAGCGTTCAACCCAACAAACTCTTCAGCATTAGAATATTAGTATAGATGAATAAATTAAAGTTTATGAGTTCATTCACTCAAATAGAAATTTCGCCACAAACCTTACCACGTAATATGTAAAGCCGTCGTGAATTCTTTTGACCGTTATACACAGAACTGTTCTATCAAAACAAAATTATCTAGACACGTGTAGATTCGATCTATGTACGTATATATTTTACTTTCCTTGTAGCCGCAGTCGCAGAATATGATTATAAAGGGGACGATTGTGAGTTCGATTCCTACTCGAGGGAATGGATATTTATCATTTACTGCTTTGGTAAGAACTAAGAACATGCTGAGTGATAATGAGTGTCAAGTGGGGAAGAGTTCTAACACTATCCAGCCAACGCTGCTATATGCGGGATACAATATTTTATATATACAATATAGCGTGAAGCTAATATTTTAATTTCCATTAATATACTTAGTAGAGACAGGACAGATATTAAGCATTTGAATGCATTTTAAACTTTCTGATTATTTTATATTTTCCGTGTGTGCCTACGAAATATATATTTTTTTCTTACTGTAGGTACAATTAAACTTCCTACAATTATACCGCTATAACAGAAACACAATAAATAACCAAAACATCCATCCTCCACGCCGTCATCCGTGCTATATTGTGTTGTGCACAGGCCAGTACAGTATTTCTATAGAATCCAGCGGGCCTGTAACGCGTATCTGGGTTTAGCGTTTTACTAGCATCGCTGTGCGCTCAGATAACGCGAACAAAGCGTTCCCGACAACCGAATGCCAATTCAGGACATGCTCACTCATCCTTATAAGCTGGCATCGGTATTTTCATTGGACGCGGGGTTACGGCCAAAAGTTCGTGTTTAAATTGGGAATTTTCGATATTTACTCGTGTTTTTTATGTGTTTTTTTTGGGTTTTGTTGTGTTGGTCTTTAGTTTGATTCCCGTTTGGAGTGAATATTTGTGTTGATTATATAAAAAGTACAGTTTAAACTGTGTGTAAGGCAAATGAATGTAATATGATTAACTAACCCATATTTAAAGATAAAAAATATGAACAACGATATCTCGATGTCACACAAAAAATCGATGTAAATATCGAGCGGAAAGAAAATGCATGTCAGACGATTAATAACCCAGATTTAACAGATAAAAATACGATTAATAATCAAATATTCTCTTTTTCCAATAAAACGAGGAGTTCGTACAAAAATCCATACTTTGTTCGAACATACACATATATATAAACATTATATTCTAGATTATAAACTAGGATCTAGTACATACAACGTGCGTATAACCATCCACTTCAGTTCAGATAGTCAGTGCATTGACCCCTGCGCGTGCGCTCGACACAAACACGCTATATATAGACGTGACGTCACGTGTTTATCGTACGCAAGGTTACGCAGCCCGCGATTTTACTTGTCCGTGGGAGCGAATTGTGAAATCTTAAGCAAAAACTAATTAGAGATACCAAGATAGAACATAGAGGCATGAATAGAGGCATTTGTGAGTAGAATTGGAGGATTTTGGTTTTGTAATACGCGTGGGCTTTTGTTTTGCGATGCGAAAATTACAAAATGTTCTTACAAACTTGTTATTGGGTTAGTTTTTTTAAAAAATGTATGATAGAAAGAAGAAATGGTAAAGAGAACAGCTGGTAGTGATATGCCAAGTTATCTTTATGAGTAAGAGATGTAAAAGAAAAACAGAGAAAAAAACTAAATGTTTTTGTCATTTGAGTTTTTTTCTGCTGCGGGACTCTCTCTTGCTCTCGAATATCTCATTGCTCCAAGTGAGAATCGAACCTACTACAACCGTTACTTTAACAGTCATACGCTTGTGCCTCTGCGCTATTACGGCACCATGTAAATATATTTTTGCGCTATTTTAAAATATGTCGATTTGTGATCTATTTAATGTAGTCTCATTAAAATTGATATCTTATTTATATTGAAATCAAATTCTTTATCCAAAATAATCGTGTACATTCATTATGCGCGTACATGCATTTTTGGATACCCATTAATCTGGTTAAAAAGTTTAAAGACGAAAAGTCACGAAAAGTACAGAAGATCTGTCTGTCTGTCTAGTCATACATAGATATGAAACATCGTAAAATTTCTAATTGCGCATAGTAATAAGTTTAAAAATGTAAATCGTTCTGTACATTTTGTTATTGAATTTTATTATGAACATTATTCTTTTATTAAATATCGAAAACGAAAACAAGTGAAACAAGTACATAAATAAAGTATAAAAAGACAGTTGCAACGATGTTTACATTACATTAACTGTTGCAGGCGACGCCCACGTGGAATTCCACTTGTCACAGCTATAATTAGTACGGACCTTCAGTTTGTGCATACTGATGCAAGATTGGCCTATCAGATTGGAGATAAATAAAATATTAATAGTGTTTGTTTTCAACTTCACGCCTTTTCCCGCATGTAGAAGGCGAGGTTAAGGGAATCTATAGTTAATACTCCCTGTTCTCTACTTTCTGTTTATTTTTCCGAGATATTAATCATTGGGTTGCGCAACTGAACGCCGCGCTTCATTTACCAGAGAAAATGATTAAAATAATTTAGTTTATAGTCTGACGCTGTGTTACTGTGTCACAACGGACGGACTACTACTACTACTACTAACTAACTAGGTTCCCAGGTTCCCTTTGACGACTTTGCTACGTACAGAAAACAGCGTGAAGCTAAAAAAAACTATAAAATACAATAAAACAAGTAACAAACCCTCATATAAACTTAAACTCGTAGGTCGTTAAAATTGTAATTAATATTTAGATAGCACAGTTCTGAACGGGCGAATGTAATATAAATTATCATTTCGAACGCGGCAACCTTTTAGAGTAAATCATTACCTTTCTTGTTTTATGTTTTATTATTCATTCCAAATTTGGTTATAATGCTAAATATTTTATAGAAGGCCGTCGTGGCGCAGGGCCACAAGATGATTTAATTTTTAATTTATTTTATAGAATTTTTGACATGGTTATGGATCCAAAATGCAAAACTCAGGTTCTAAGATGTCTTTTTTTATATAACCGAATTATAGTCCGAAATATAAGTTAAAATAATTAAATTAAATGTATTCGTATACGTTTGATATTCAATAGAATATAATCACATTTTTTGTTTCTTATTCTTACATAAGAGAACCGTATTTTCGATCATTGTTCATAGAATGCCCTATAATGTTATTATTATTGCCAAAAAAATGTAATAATCTTTAACATTTCTTAAATCAAATAATATTTCAGCAATAAAATAACAACTAACAATTTCATCGCTGAAAAAACCATTACATAATCAGTAATGGCGCGATTTTCGCAAAAAAAAACACCCTATTTCACGATACAGCCAGGTTTCGGGGTTCATTTTGATGAATGGTATCCTGCAAATAATTGTCCTTTAGGGGTAAGGAGGTAGGTAAGGGAGGTAAAGGGAAGAGGTAAGGGGGAAGGGCGGCTAGGGCGGCTGACGTCACCGGTCGACGCCCGAACAGCTGAGCTGTCGGCGACACGTGGCTAAGTAAATGACCTGATTGTATTTCTATTTTACGTTTGTTCTGGTTTATTTAATTTTAATTGAGTTTTCTGCTTGCTTTACGCGATGTATCCAGCACATAGCAAGGTAGATAGAGGGAACCTGGGAACCTATACATCGATTTACACACCTTTAGTAAAAAAATATAATTAATTATAAGTATTTAAATAGCAATCAATATGACGCGATTGTTGTAGATTCGATCCTGCATAGGAAGATATATTTAAATTATTTTCGCTTCCCTTAGTAGTAGTACTTAGTAAATATAGCGCGGCGTTAAGTTCCAGCACTCAACATGGCATGTCACAAATTACGTCGAAAAGTGTAGTAAAAGTAGATAAAGTGGCAAGCGTGAAACGGTCATTATACAAAAAACATTCACTCCAAAGTACAGTGAATAAAACTGAAATATGCTAGTGCGTTATATAAATATAAAATATTTCCATCTGTTAATCACTGGCCAATGATTGAAGCGATTTAACCCAAATTATGTGCGGGATGTACCAGTTCTATAGGCACAGAGCTATTCCCGAACGGTATGGAGCCCCGAGAGAAATCAAATAACACGTAGTTACAAATAACGATAATAATTAAATTTCCAGCATATTTCATTTTACGGTTTTCATTATTGCAACGAATAACTTTGGTTGTATTGTTAATTTGCGTTGTTTTAATATAAGTATTTATTTATTATTTACTGGGGATTGAGTTGAGGGTATATAAATGGGAGGAAAGGAAAAGTTGGTCAAAATTGTCATCGGTTGGTTAGAGATAGAAGATACCGCCAATTTAGGAGACGGGAATGTCTTAAAATCATAACCGGTGAAATGTGGATCAAACTATCAAGGGTCAGAGACTTAAAAGCATTTGGAAAAAACAAAGGTTATATTATTACTAACATTGAATGGTTGCTATGTCTGACCCTGGAGTTAGACCTGGGGTTGAGTTAGAATATAGACCCGAGTAATTAGACCGGGACGATGCCAGGGTACGAGAATATTGAATGGCGGAACATAACACCGCAATTTGTCAGTTTCCGCAAAATATATAATATTGAGGTAAAAAAAAATATACCTGTTTATTAAATGAATATATGCATTTCAATGCAAAAGTCATAGCTACCATAACTGCTCTACATAATTGCTATAGCAATATGCCACCTACCATACTTTATTTCCGCAATTTTACCTGGAACAAAAAGAATTTTAATAAGTCGTGGTATAATTAAATCGTACATTCATGTGTTCAGGGTTTCGATTTTAATAACAACTCTGGAAAATATTTGTATTACAAATATTGAGGCCGGCACTCGTTTTGCAGCAACTTTTACCTATAAATGCGACGGTTGTGGGTTCAATTGTTACTCGAAGGATGAATGATTTTAATTACACTCTGGTAACAAAACAAGTCGCAGCGTAGAGTTCCGCCCTTCAGTATGCAATATCTCAAAGACTGGATGGAAAGTAGGAATCGGAGTGTGTTAATAAGTTGACTCTGCCTACGCTGCTATATACAAAACACGGACGAGATATCTAAGGCGTTGTCTATAAAGCGAAAACTTTAATGTTTTAAAGCTTAACTTAGCTTAAGCTTATTTTATGTGTACTAAAAAAGGTTGGAATTATACACAATTTCAACAGTTTTCAATACAAGTCAACCATTTTCACAAATTCATGTCAAACCTTTACACAAAATTCTCTTCAAACCTAATCCGCAAACTGAAATAAACGACAGAATCCACTTACTTTTGTAATTCATACATTTCATTAAAAACATTCAAAAACTAGGTTATATTACTGGCGATTTACATAAAAATGTGCTCAAAACTGACGTCCACGTATAAAATTTAAATGAGTCACTGTGCATTCCTAAATTGCACCGCTTTTGTATACAAAATGCTTTAATACCTCAAAATAATTTTCCACTCAAAGTCACTGAAATCTGTACGACGCTGAATTAAAATGAACACCGGCGTCAAATGTTCTTTACTGTATAATATAGAACGCTGTTAGAGCAATTTTGCATATTGTCTGTATGTATGTAGGCCAGTCGTAGCGCAGGGGCAGGTGGTGGGTTTGATTCCCACTAAATCGTATAAAATATTTATTTTTTTCATTTATTCGCTGTTGTGTCGAGGAAAATCGCGGCGTTGAGCTTCACTAGTCAACGCGCAATTGCTCCAGATTTTAGCGGAAAATTCGGAAAAAAAGTGTCTTCGCTGACACTAGTTTTTTTCTATTTACCTTGCTGTGTGCAGTATACAGCTTGATTCATCATATAGGTTACATAATATAAGAATGGTTGCATTTCAAATGCCACATGGGACTATATTTACATTTATACTAATATTATTAAGCTGAAAGTTTGTTTAGTTGAACGCACTAATCTCAATAACTACTGGTTCAAAGTGAAAAAATATGTTTGTGCTAGACAGTCCATTTAGCGAAGGCTATGGTCACATCATGTTAAACGTTTTGACCTACTTAACTGTACCTAACTGTCAGAGTTACCTCGGGAACTCCAATGTCTCCTGTGGCATGTGTCATACACAACTCTAAAGTATTTCCATTTGACCACGCGGGCGAAGCCGCATATAAAAGCTAGTGATATATAATTGAATTTAAAGATAACATTGTGATTAAAATTACTTTATCTGTATATCAAGTGAAGTTTTCGGACAGACAACGCCTCATTTAAATTTAAGGCCGCCTTAGTACAAAGTTCTCTTAATCCACACGGGCGTTTGGAAGAAATAATCTTTTTAATATTTATAATGTTGTATTCAAAGGTATTTGGTAGAAATTTTGTAGAAGGGAACAGAAGTGTTTTAATAGGAAAGGATCTTAACACTAGGTGCCCAGGTTCCCTACCCAGCTATGGACGGGATACAGCGTGAATTTTGTGAATTAGGATTAAATTTTACGTGTTAAAACGCGGTATTTAGTTCCTCTTAACATTCAATGTGTCGAATTTGGGTGGAAAGAGGAGAAATGAAGAAGTAATACTATTATCAGTCTGACTACTAAAAGAAAATGTGAAGCTTATTTTTACTTGTCTTTTACTCTTTCTGACTTTTCATTCTGTCGGAGTGTAAACGTAACGGTTGTGGGTTCGATTTCTATTCAAAGGAATTAATCAATTTCATATCCTAGCTCTAGTAACAAGACAAAACGCGGCGTGTCTCGATGGTTGGGATACCTACAATGCTAATTACGGTATTCACGAAACTATATTTTATTAATTTTTATTTCTTTTACAAATACCTACTTATACAAGTAAAAACTAAATAATAAATTCTAACATATTATAATTTATAACACAACCAAAACGTTTCAAAATTAACGACTGCCTACAATGGAGCCACACTCTAGACGAGAGGCACTCGAGCAAACCGACCATTTATGATAATCCTCTTGTCCCATATTAAACTAATAATAAATAAAGGTTACCTAACACGGTCGACTTTTCAATGGAAATGTCACGAAAGGAGAGTAATATCTATATATAATAGTACGTATGGAGACCGTAAATAGGTTTAGTTTATATATAAATGCAGAGGACAACGTTAGAGAACGACACAAAATGTAACAATTTGTTACATACAATATGTATAGCTGTTCTCCTTAAAGGCCGTCGAAGCCCATGGCAGAGGCCGTCGTGGCCCAGTGGCACGAGGGTGAGACTGAAACGTGACGGTGTGGGTTCGATCTCCACGTGAGGAAATGCATTGTTATTTCTTATTATTTTCATTTCTTCGCTCTGGCACCAAGGCAAAAGTCTGGCGTTGAGTTCCGCTACTTAATACGCAATGCCTCGAAAAAATCAGCGGAAAGTGGGGAACGTAATGTCTTATCACTATATTCCCTCTGCCTATCCTGCTGTGTGCGGGATACAGCGTGAAACTGATAAGTTGCATTAAGCAAGGACGGCAGAGGCAAGTTAGTGTTAAGACATTATAATCACACTATATCTATAGTTAAATTATAATTATATAATTATTTTGTTTTTTTTTATAAATTACTTTCAAGAACAGAACGGAGTGGCCGTTCTGACTTTCCGCTCGAATTTGAGACATTATGTGATAAGTGGCGTCACTCAACGTTGCTCTTTGACCGCCACAATAAAAATACAATGTGAAATAGAATTTTCTCTGACAAATCCACTAAAAAAAAATACAGAACAAAAACACAACCATGACCAATAGATATATGTAACAACCAGAAAAAAAATTGACCACCACGACAAAAAACACTTAAATCGACCACCATTCTTACAATAAGATAATCCACAACAAATTTTATTGACTTCTAATAGTACAGTATTGAGTGTATACCTTCGTATATAAGAGGCAATCAGCAATATCTGTCACGTGCAGCTCACACGACTCCATGGCAGACAAAGTACGTAAACCCAACAATGGGTTAAGCCGACAACTTTAATAAGATTCCATTTCACCGCCGATGGCAATCTACTGGCTAAGTTAAGCCGCTTAGACCATATTTAAAGGAGTAATGTGCTTTAAAAATTTTATATATTAGATTATTTATTTCGTTTTTTTTCAAGCGTATAACGAAACTTTTATATACACGGAATATAGAGGAATGTGGTTAATGTTTCAAAATCAATTGTTATAATGCTGTATCCCGCAAACAGCAGGTTAGGCAGAGGGAACCTAGTGTTAAGACACTCTGTTCTCCACTTTCTGCCGAATTCTGGAGGCATTGCGTGTTGCGTGGCAGAACTCAACGCCGCGCTTTGCTTGATACCAGAGCGAAGAAATGGAAATATAAATTTAAGTAAATATTTCATCTCCTTGGTGAGTGGGGATCGAACCCACAACCAGTCGGTTTTATAGTCACACTTTGTGCCGCTGCGCCACGACTGGCCTCATCAATTATTATAACAGAAGTTTATAATGCTTCGTTATAAAATAAAGTTGAATAAGATTAAGTATTAATTCCATTTAAAGTAGGTAGGTTTAATAATAAAAAAGTTATGTCAATATAAAGTATTGCATGCGACAATATTGCTACAAAGTAAATGTTTTATTAGATTGAAAATTTAGTTTTCTATGTATGGGTAATGTCTTTAAAATGAGAATGTTATTGGATCGTAAAAGTAATATGAATGACAAAATAAATAATATTGTAATGCGCTGACGTTAATACATAAATAAAAAATAAATCAGCTTCACGCTGTATCCCGCACACAGCAGGGTAGGCAGAGGGGACCTAATGTTAAGACACACCGTCACCCACTTTCTGCCGAATTCAGCAGGCATTGCATGTTCAGTGGCAGAACTCAACGCCGCGCTTAGCCTCGACACCAGAGCCACGAAATGGAAATATAAATTTAAGTAAATATTTCATCTTCTCGAGGGGATCGAACCCACAACCAGTCGGTTTCACAGTCACACTTCGTACTGCTGCACCACAACTGACCTCACGTTAATACATGTATAACAGAAAGAAAAATGTACAGTGATTTATCACTACACCTCCTCTGCTCATTACTGAAATGTACGAAGATAAAATATAATAAAAGATGAAACATAACTAAAGGCGTAAAAAAACCATTATTACTTCAACTGGCGATTACAAATAAAAGGCGACGATCATTGTTGCGCTATGTCTGTAGACACTACGCTGTGTGTTTATGCTAAGGTACTTTTATCTTAAGTATTATTACATTGTAACACGCGGTCGCCTTTGATTTCTGCGGGATTGCGTCGGAGGTAATAAAATTAATGTAAGAGTGTAGGTTAACACAACAAATTGTATGAACGAGTATGTATGTACATTACGTATTTAACAAAGTTTTATGTTTATAGCTTCACGCCGTATCTCGCACTTAGCAGTGTAGACAGACGGATCCTGCTAATCTACTGTTAAGACACTTGGTCACCAATAGTGTTCCGTTCCCCACTTTCCATCACATTTATGGGGCATTGTTATTTGAGTGGCGGAACTCAACGCCGTGCTTTGCCACATCAGCCGTTAAGCCGTTTGCTGTTAAGTTAATAGTACCTAATATATTTTGTATCTCTTCATTGCCGATTCGATCAGCTGACTCTTCATATCCTACGAAGAGATCGCATCACCACAGCGTTTATTTTTTCATTCTCTTCTTCTTTCATTCACTGCCGTATAGCACCGTCGGTACCAACATTGCATTGTGTATAGCCAAACGTGCAGCTGTGCTGACGTTTCGCTGTCTCATCAATGCAGTCAAGGCAACGTTAATCTTGTTATCGGCAGAAATACGCCTTTCCACAGGCCATCTCGTATCTTCCATCTCTACTGAACATTCTTCCCAAATATACCACTTAAATTCACACTGATCTTGCATTTCATCCTTTCTTCATTTCTTTCAAATACCAACCTTTGTCTTATACACATTTAGGCCTAGACAACTTTTTTGACACCCTTCTTATTACACACAAATTTTTTTGGTTAACGACCAAGATTTTTTCCGTGATGGTCACGGAAGAAAAGATCTGATCCATACACCCTCTTCTTTCCTTTCGGATGTCTCTTGCTTTCTTCTCGCTATTTTTTTTCATAAGCTGCACTACTAATGCTAATCAAACTGATAGCCTTATGGCTTACGCAGTTTATCTGCAAAGTTTTGTCTTTATACAAAGGCACGATGACTGCACCTCGCCAATCGTCTAGGACCTTCCCTAATTTCTAGGATAAATTGCACAAACCACAACAATTCCAAGACGCGTGGCCCACCTTATTTGATCATCTCATCAGTAATTCCATCTGCTGCCTTACCACATTTCACACTTCGCAGTACACTCTCAACTTCTTTTATACTGATTTCGCCATTAGTTACATCCAGACTCAGCGTTTCGCTATTACTTGAGACTGAGATCACATTCATACATGTCGGTGTAAAATTCCGCCTATGACTGCAAAACGTGTGGTTGTTCTGTTAAAATTTCACCGTGCTTCGAAAACACTCCTTCCATTCTACAGGTTAGCGAGCAACCTGGAGAAACACTAACTTCTCGGCAGAAAAGCTTCGTGTTTTCCCTGAAGTTGTTCCTTAACCTTTCATCTCTTTCATTCTCTGACTTTTCACCTTTCATCTTTATCAGTACTTGGCTTTAATGCTTGGCTACTTATACTTTTTCTTTTTTATTTCTTTCATACTTTTATTCTTACCTGAGGCATTATAATCCTGCCTGCTTTCTTCTTTCTTTCTACAGCGTCTTGCACTTCATCATCCCACCATATTCATCGTGCTTTTTGTTAAAACTTCTTTTTCCTTTATCACACACAATTCCTAAGGTTCTGTCTGCATACTTCAATGTTCCCATTTCCAGATTCACTGCTGTCTAGCTTTTTGGAAACTCTTTCCTCTCTAATCTGTGGATTTTAAAGCTTCCAGCTTCTTATGTGGTAATTCGACTCCAAGTTTGGACACGTCGTATAGCTGCGCCAACCTGCGAACAGACCCCTTATTCTAGCAACTACAATACTTCCAATCTCTCTAACACTACCTTAAACATCCCTGACACTCTCCTAAAACTCGGGTGCTCGGGTTCGTTTGATGGAGCTGAGGATCCTGGCGCATACACCGCTAACAAGCATTCTTTTGTTATCCCTAGGTTGGAGCGAACACAAAGCAGTCTCTTGATTACCTTGTATTCTACCGCTGTCTTAACCAAGCGAGAGGTCAATAACACACCTACACCTTGACAGCCCCGCTGGCTCTCTGGTATGCCGGCCCAGAAAGCGACCCAACAGCACGATAAATGGGTCTGTCAGTACCAATTCGCTTGGTTGGTTTCGCAGTCACACAAATAACATCCAAATCTCTGTCATCCATCACTTTTAATAATTCATTCATATTTTCTTCCATTTCTCCTCTTACATTCCAAGGAGCTCTTTGTAGCTCCGTCCGCCACCTCTCGCTGTCCCGGATATGGTATGCCAGGTGGCGTACCCCAACGCCGCATTCGTTACCACTTAACACACTAGCGGGGAGGCACTGGTGCGCTTCGCGCCTTGGGGGGACGCCCTAGCAGTGCGTTGACGGAGTGAATGTAACTTTGCAGCCCTCGTATGGGCTGGCAAAGGTTGCTGCGGGCGAGCCTTCCATCGTAGACCCCCAAGAAAGAAGACAAGAACTAATATACGAGTAGATTTAAAAATCTATAAATGACTCATCTTACGATTTCTATTAACAAAATAAAAAAACTTAAAATGTAAAGTGACGGAACCCAACGCCGCTCTTTCTCTCATCTTTTGCTTTAATAGCAAAAGAAATAAAAACATTTTCATTACTTAAAAGTAAACATTAATTCACTTTGGCATATCTCAGCAGTAATCAGTATTATGGAATAAAAGCGGATTTCAACGTGTTATACGATTAGAGTCATCCCGTTATAACGTCGTTACCGCGGGGACCTCATTATGTGATTGTATTGAGACTCCTTTGTATCGTTGTTTCAATGTTTATAGTTTAATATCATTCTATTTTCTCTTTTTATCAATGAATCCCGCTGTATGCAGAGGGGAGAGGAAAGCGGTGTTTAACTGCGATTCTTGAACCGGTTCTTCGCTCGTCTGAGGTAGTGAACGAGAGGTAAATTATTTGACGTTTAATAAATTAAGTATAATTCTTGGCTTTGACTTTTAACTTTGTTAACACACACTGTACCCGATTTTCCACTCAATTTTAAGACATTGCGGATTGGCGGAATTCAACGCTGCAATTTGTCCTTGTACCACGTCAGTGATGAAAAAAATATAATTCATTATGCAGAGTGGGCATCGAACCCACAAACGTCACGTGCCTCGACAGCTTCAAAAGTGTCTGTAAGTTACTTTTCATTAAATTTGCACCACGTTATCTCTGTTCTATAATCTTAATACTTTATATTATACTTTTTTTATGGAAAAGGACATGGCAAACGAGCGTTCGGGTCACTTGATGGTGAGTGATTACCGCCGTCCACGACCCCGTGCAACACCTTTTGTAATACAATGTACTGACATACTTGTACATTTAACTATTTATGCAACGAACGCGCTCAAAACAATTTGATGGCATTCATTATTATTGTTGTTTAGTTATTTAGGGCCAACTAAGACTTACACCGTAATGTTATATGTGCACTCCTGAAAAATGTAGCTTTCATACAAAACAAATTAAAGTAAATCAGACTTGTAAATCCTGAGATCTTAGCATTTAAACAAACAAACAAACAAGCGCTTTCCGCTTTATTATATTAGTATAGATATGATACTCATGGCACTATGGGTCAGCTTCTGACTGAACCCATAGTTTCAATTTCCAATATTTCCCGAATATAGCAGAATAGGCAGAGGGAAATTTTCTCCACGCACTACCTAATATTCGAAACGTGCGTATTGAATGGCAAAGCTCATCGTCGCGCTATAATAAACATAACTAAAAATAAATTTAAATATTAATTTTAGACATGCTAAACTTACTCCAATTAAGGCCTTCGTCCACCGTCGTCTAAACTACAGGAGGAAGATATTTACCTGTAACAAAAAACATGATAATTAATATAAATTGATTTGTTACTGCAATATAAAAAAAACATATATTTTTTACTTCACGCTACATCCCGCATATAGCAGGAGAAATTGTTGTTCAAACACTCCGTTTCCCATGCACTACCTAATTTTCAAGACACAACGAAGTCAAGTACTGTTCGCAAAATAACAATATCAACAAGAATCAATATCTGTACTTAAGAAACACTGATTAATACATTAGATAGAAAAAAATGTACAACAAACCGAGCTGCATGTAAATGATATATACAATATATTTCTCACTGAATACAATGGAAAATGTTTTTCTATAATATCCCATACATTATTCTTTACATATGCCGTTGTCGATGACACTACACGCATAGATTGCAAGAAGTAAAACACCGTTATTGAGAAGCTAAAATTAGATTTATATTAGGGACGTTCGACGTTAAGAAAATATTTATCGATACTTCGATTTAATGATGAAGATTTAAGATAAATTTCGAAAGCAAACCACGTTTATAAGTATTGGTATTTCTTAGTTGTCTACACCTGCATTGACTATTGTATTTTCGTCTGATATCGTGTAGATAGTAACTAAACCAGGAGGCCAGTCGTGGCGCAGCGGCATGAAGTGTGATTGTAAAACCGACTGGTTGTGGGTTCGATCCCCACTCGCGGAGATGAAATATTTACTTAAATTTATATTTCCATTTCTTCGCTCTGGTGTCGAGATTAAGCGCGGCGTTGAGTTCTGCCACTCAACACGCAATGCCTCCAGAATTTGGCTGAAACGTGGGGAACAGAGTGTCTTAACACTAGGTTCCCTATGCCTTCCCTACTGCGCGCGGGATACAGCGTGAAGCTAATAAAAAAAATAGTAACTAAACCAAATAATGTTAAAACTTTTATCACAATTTCTTTTAATTAATGATAACTTATAATTATTAAATAAAAACTTTAATGAGCATAATCGATTAAGTGTATTCGATCGACACGACGACGATATATTATTTTCGTAACATCGATATGTCAAAGTCATCGGGGACTCGACATCGTCCATCTCTATTTTATTTCAACTTAGAACTACAGGCCATGTTTTAGTGCACGCCTTAGTTGGCGATTCACATCCGCCTAGAGTGAAAAGGTTTTAACCTTAAAAATTAAGGAATTGGCTTAATAAGGAACAACATGACTTAACACAAGTTCCCTCTACTTAACCCACCTGTCAGGATACAGTGTGAAGTTAAAGAAATATCAGTTCCCACTTCCAGCTAAATCTACAATACAATTCACTCCAATAGAAAGCACAAATATTATTCGGTAAATAGTATATTGTCTCGTACGATGTCAAGTGGCCACGTGTGCCGGTACCTACAGTAATTTCGAAATGCACTCCACTGTCCACGCGTGAGTCACGTCGGCAGTGGGACGAGCACGTCCTATATTTATTATCTATTTGTATTTATTATGTTATTTTTTGTATGATTTAAAGGGTAAGGATTATTTTGGTTATAAAAATATTGGATGGTCAGCACATGTTTACTGAAAACCTAATATTTTTACTTTTATCAGAATCTGCTACAGCCCAAAATTAAAAATAAATCACTTATTTCATTTTTTGTGTGGATATTTAAATATTATAATAGTACAAATGTTAATAACATTATCAAGATTTAAGACATATTAAAATATTAACATAACATATTTTTTATAACAACTCCATGCAATAATAATTACGAGTCTTCGTAGCCATTCTGGGTTAAATTCTGTAGAGAATAGATGAAGGCACCCCCCAATTTTACTTACAATGTGGAAAAAAAATCCACTCGACATATACTAATTTAAAAAAATTCTCCAATGAATAACAACACGCAAATCTTTACTAAAACACAAGCGGTAATCAAACTTGCTAAAACGTCTCAATTAACGGAAACCTAACTAAAAACCATTCCACTTAGTAGCCTAGCACCAAAGTAAACATTTAGTCCGTACGTCCGTCGACCCCGCTGCCGGTCTCGCGTGCTATACGATTTGCATTTTTAATGCGAATCACTGTCCTATACGATATTGGCGAGGGCGAAATATTCGTGTATTTATAGGTAGTACTTGTATGTCAATACAATTATGGCATGGGCGGGCATCGAACTTGTTATACATAATAAAAATTGAAAGTTCGAAGTTCTAAGTAGATATTATATACTAAGCACAATAAGTACGAAACTTAAAATTACATATCGTTACACAGCACCACATAGTCGGATACGCGATGGTTGTCGGTGTGATTCCTCGCTGTAGCAACAAGACAAAGCACGGGGTTAAGTTCCGCTACTCAACACACATTACTCACGAAATCTGAGTTACAATGCGCGTTAAGTGTAACCTTAGATTCTGAACGAAAGATTGGCTACCACAGTCTATAAATAGCAAAGTCAATAGTCTATTATATTTTTACATTATCAAAAATAGATGTTATCTAAGAAATATGGTTGTGATCTAAATCTGACTTTATAAAGTTGAAAAATGTGTTCGGTTGAACGTGCTAATCTCACAAAATACAACCAGTATTTTCGATAAAAAAAATGCGTCGGATAGTCCCTCACGTTAATCCTTTCAACGTAACCTGCAGTCAGAACTAAGCATCATACATACATATATACAATGTACATACATACAAACACACCCATACAACTACCATACAAAAACTCAACAGTTAATTATTTCCACCCTCCCCTACACGTGAGGTATATTTCAATACAAATCACCTCCGCCGCGTTGACAAACGAGGTAAGGCGCGTTGAGTGCCGATGCCGTCCTAAATAAACAATTATGTACATGCTCTACGGGCATCGAACTTTGGACGTTTTAATAACAAAAACAATTTAATATTTTAAGCTATAATAAAAAGAAAGAGGGAACCTAGTGTCACAAACACTCCGTTTCCCCATTTTCCACTCAAATTTCGAAACATTGCGTGTGGTGGAACTAAATATCGCCTGCATTATATTGGTACTAACGCGAGAAAATAAAAATAATTCAATAATTCACCCCAAAGTGGGAATGAACCCCACAACCGTCGTGTTTACACTCAAAGTACCGCCGCGCCACGATGCCCCAAAACAAACATAAAATAACATACAAATCATAAATATTCTTTTACGTAATCGCTAGGCATAAAATCATAACTTATAAGGCATCGTGTTTAATTTTAATGAGTGGCAACGACCGTTGGAGGTTAAAGTCAATTATACAATAATTATAATTATTTAACACGTCCATATTAAGAAAGACAAAGGATTAATCTATTTGTTATCCAAATTATTGAATGTAAGCCTAATATTTTTTATTTTTAATTACTCTGTAGTCTGTCCTATATATGCGCTGGCGCAGTGACGCACAACTTTTTTGTTTTAGCAGAGTAAGCAAAGACAACTTGTGATGAGACATTCGGTTGTCCACTTTCTGCTCCTTTTAAAAACATAGTCTAATAGATACCATAACTTAAAGCTGCGTTTTGTCTTTTTAGAATAGGGATACCACAATATTTTTAAAATTAAAAACATTTTATATTTCTAACGACAGTCGTGACGCAGGGTCACAAGCCTGCGTCAGTAAATGTGACAGGTTGCGGGTTCGCTCCCTCTGCAAAGAACAGATTTTATGCAAATATTAAATACTATATACGTAGTACATATGCATGTCTAGAAATGCAACAGTGACTTATATGTATAACATGAGCCCATTATTAGCAAACAAAGACAAAAACTACACGTCAAGCATATTGTATGTACGACTGTACGTCCCTTTTATAAGCAAATAAGAATGTATAAACTTTTGTTTGGAATACTGGTTATTTATACATTAGTACGATAAATTATAATACATTTATGTATAAACACTATATTATATGTATGCTGTATGCGCGACGATTGACATTTTCTCTTTCGCTTTCGCTCTGGTAAGAAGATAAAGGGCGGCATTAAGCGCTGTCACTAATCGTGCAATGTCTCGAAATTTTGTACGTGAGGACGGAGTGTTGTGAGTGTTGGGTCCCTGAGCCCCGACTGGCCTACACAACTCTTAGTTATTTTCATTTGACAGCGAATAAAAAGGGCTGTCGCATTAAAAGGTAGTTTACACAAAAAAAACCTTAAAGAATAGAACCTGTACTCTCCATCTAAGAGGTTACATCAGAATTTACGCTATATACATATACGTATTTACTAAAGTTGTCTCTACTCTATCATATTTATTCATGAATATAGCTCTAATTAGATTATTTCGGTCTGGCTGTCGCGTTCGCAGATTAATTGATATTAAATCCCATGACAGTAAAATGTTACAACTAATTAACAAATTACGTATTGAAATGTAATTAATTATGCCTATATTGTATTTAAGTTATTTAAAGTCTACTTGACTTAAAATTGTATGACGATAGTTATAGCGACTCGAAGAAATGTTTGAAATTGAAATTATTTTTATTTCCTTCATTTGGTGACACTATCACACGCCTTTCTGTATGTCTGTCAAGAGTCTTTATCTCAGGAACGCTTGAAGATATAGGGTTGAAATTCTAATTATACACTCTCGTACTCGCCGTAAAAAGCGTGATTGTACATTTACTTAAAAAAAATATGGCCGTTTATTCGAAACTATAGACAGAATTAAAATTAATAAAGGTACTTCCGATTAACCTTGAATTATGAATGATTTGTGGTTAAATCCTAAAAAATAATGGCCTTAATAGGGAGCAAAGCCTGAATTCCAATTTTTGTACGGAACCCTCGGTGGGCAAGCCCGATCCGCCCTTGTCCGGTTTTTTAAATATTGCAGGTGGCTCATTTATAAGTAAGTAGTTTGTCTTTCCGCATATATTTACGAATTTAACAGACGTTGAAAAGCAACACAATCTTGTAAACGTTTTAATACCAAATTAATTACATCGGAATATAACAAGAAAAATTCTAGTCTCGTAGCCAACACTACAACACCTACCCTGTCATACACGGGATACAGCGTGAAAATAAAACAGAATTTTACGTTACGTTTTACATTAAAAAAAAAACTACAGCAAAGGTAACTAGAATTAAAATATTGAAAATGTATAAAAAAAAAACTACACCTACGTCCTGTCACATACAGTGTTTGTGTAACGGCTACAAATATTTGCACTTTTCACCCTCAGCGTGTGACGCTTCTAAAGCTGGGCCGTATTAAAATGAAAAACATTTTTTATCTTCTCCTATTTTCATATATAGGGTATATTTCAAGTATACAGAGGGAAAAGGGAGCTAAGACACTCCGTTATTTTCTTTTAATTTATTTATAAAAAAATTAATGCAATGTTATCTCTTATTTATGTCATTATTATTGAGTTACATAAGAACCCTTAAAAATTATATTAAATTTATTTAGTAAAGATCCATCACTCAACTTGCATTGCCCCGAAAATGGAGTGGAAAGTGGAAAGCAAAGTGTCATAAAATAAGGTTCCTTCTGCCTAGCCTGCTATGCGGGAGAAGCCGCTTTTTTAAAAGAGATCCTAGTGTTAAAACACTCTGTTCTCCACGTGTTGCCATTAATATTATTGTCTGTGACATAACATAACCAAACTGAAGGGATTTCCCGTCTAGTTGGATGGGAAAGGTACCGTAAAACGTTAAAACAACCAAGACTAACGCACCGTGTAAAGAGAAAACAAGATACGCGTAGTTGAAGTTATGTTAAATATGGGTAAATATAAATATTGTCTTCGAAAGCGATCATCATATTTATTTCTATGTTTTTTTAGTTTCACGCTGTATTCGACAAGTAGTAGAGTAGAATGACTTTAAATGCGACTAGAAAGAAAAGAATGGATTTTGTATCCTTCCTCTGGTAACAAATAAAGCGCAGCGTTGAGTTCCGCCACTCAATATGCAATGTCTCCAAATTTGTGAGTGAAAAAATAAATGAGATTTGAAAAAATGAAAACCAGAGTGACATACTAGAATATTGTGTCAAACAGTAAAACACGGAAATACAAAGAAATAAAAACAAATAGAATATGTTTTAATAATAAAAAAAAACAATTAACATAATTTTCCTAACATTCAAGTAAAATATTTGTGCTAATTATAAAATGGGTGTGGTAGAAAGTATCATACGCAACACACCTACATATGCAGACGTGCGTGCGCGCAGTCTGAATAGAAATCGTTGGCTTCTTCATTTCAAAGGCGGGGCTGGTTAAGTAATGCTACAAATTATTTTCTATTGTTATATTTCTTGTATTGATGATGAATATGTGGTTCATACTAATATGATATACGATGGTTGTAGATTCGATTATGATTGACAGAAATGATAATGTCTCATCAAGCGTTGCTCAATTTTCAAAACTTTGTGTGGTTGTGTGTATTGGTTAGCGGAATTAACCGAGATCTGTATTTTACGTTGAGAAATGAATTATTCCTCTCGTGTGGTAATCGAACCCACAACCGTCGCGTTCCTAGTCAGAAGCTATTTCACTGCTATATTACTAGATGTAACTTATTAATATTATATAAGGTATGATTATGGATTCAAGTTGAGGTCAACGTAACGTCTATATTGTAATAATTTGAATAACTTTAAAATACCTGCTTTGTGAGTCACTATAGTGCCTTATGGTGCGTCTCATCAAAACTCGTTTAGCTATTGTTTAAGTACGACTAAAAAAATTTTTCTATCTTCACGCTGTATCTCGCATGTAGCTGGGTAATCAGAACCTGGAAACCTAGTGTTAAGACACTTTATTCCCATTAAATCACCCCCGTACAAAGCAAACATTAAAGTTTTGTCCACAAATATTATTTTAGTTGCATTATAACCATTGTTACTCCGGCGTTAAGTTCCGCCACTCAACACGCAACGCCTCGAAAAAAAAAATGCCTCGGCGGTAAGTGGGGAACGGTGAAGTATACAACGTGACGTTGATTTTTTTATAAAAAATATTATTAAAACTATAAAATTGATCATAAGGTACCCTAGTAGGCTTGTATAAATAGGTATATATATGTTCAGAAATACCTATTAAAGCGTGGAGTCAACAACCTATTTACGAGTATACTCCAAAGCGCTAATTGAAACAGTTGGACAGCTCCAATAAATGAAATAGATTTATAACATTACGACTAAACATACATACATATAAGAGTTTGTTTGGTTGAACGCCCTAATCTCAGTAAGTATTGATTACCTTTATATGTAAATTATTTTTGTGTTGGATAGTCCATTTATAGAGGAAGGGCATAGGCTTTAATAGACCACGTCAAGTGTGGAGTCGATTTCTTTTAATATACCTATTGTACACGTGTCATAGTTATATCGACATCATGGAATTTGTCAATTGTGACGGTTGTTGGTTCGATTCCCATTCGGCAGAATTAAATATTTAATATTCTCATTTTCTTGCTCTGGTTGCTTAACGATTCAATGCACGGCGTTAAGTTTCTCCGCGGCGTTCGAGACAGTGCCTGGGGAACAGCAGTGTAAATACCATGTTACCATCCACCAACACTGTTTTACGAAGAAAAACGTAAATCTGAAATTAATTAAAATGAATATGTCAAATATTCAGCACTAAAATGTTTCTCAACAAATTGAGACCTTCCTGTCCGCCTACGAGCAGCGAGCATGACAAGGCTAAATTTCTAAATAAGTAAAGTAAAAAATGTAAGAACCATTGCACCGGATCTCATGGTAAATCACGAGGTGAACTAATTGCTTATTTTTTACTTCACATAAATGGCGGTAAAAAAATATTATCACCAACTAAATATAAATCATTAGTTATTTAGAGGCCGTCAAGGCGCAAGGGACACAGTCGTGCAACTGTAAACGCAACAGTTATGGGTTCGATTCCTTCAAGGGAATATTTAATATTTTTATTTCTTCGCTCTGGCAAAGCGCAGCGACCGCTACTCAACACGCAATGCTTCTAGCACTAGGTTCCCAGTTCTCCTCTGCCTACCTTCTTCCGGCCTACGTTCGGGATGCAACATGAAGCTACAAAGTTATTTATTTTCATCTCCCGCTCGCCCGCGATAGAGAATAAGCGGCGTTGAGTTACGCCACTCAGCACCCAATGCCACAAAAATTGGATGAAAAGTGAGAAATGGAAAGAGCTTCTCTTTCAAAGTTCATACTGAATCCTGTAAATATGTGGATAGGCAGATGAAACCAAATGTTAAGAAAAATGTTAATCTATAGTCTATACTAGTATGAATTGTTTGGTTGAACGCGCTTCCCTTAGGAACTACAGGATTGCATTAAAATACTATGTGTTTGATAGTTCACCTATCTACAGAAAGGTCATAAATCACATAATGCTTTGAAGTGCATATGTATGATAATACACAATTCTTAGTAATTTCGATCCGATCACGGGAGCGAAGCCTGTGAAAGCTAGTTTAAATAAAATCTTTTATATTTATTATAAAATTTATTATATCTAATTTTTTTTAGTAGCACATCTTCAAAACAAGAACAACTTTCATCGCACGGTGTAATCAATTACAGATAAAAGACATAATAAATAGATAACACCAATTAACACTACGCGTGATGAGATATACGTTTTTACTTTGGTAACGCGCGAGTAAATTCGCATCGATCAACATTATTGTATGTAGAGTAGAGTAAACAAGAGTGTGATGCTTTACATATATATTTTTTTTATTTTAACTTCACGCTGTATCCCGCACACAGGAGGGTGGGCAAACGGAACCCGGACACCAAGTGTTAAGACACTCTGTTTACTTTAACACCTCTAGAATTCTGTGGACACCTCCCTACTTTCCACGATATACTGCACGACGGTTTTTGCTCCGACGCCAAAGCGAAGAAATGGAAATATTAAATATTCTATTTTCATGAATTGGAATCAAACCCGTAAACCGTCGCGTTTACAGCCAAAAGCTTGTGCAATTGCGCTACGACGGCCTCCAAATATACAATCTACATTCATAATACTAAATTAATTCTAAAACCACATATAACGGAGATAAGAAAAGTAGATGAAAAGGGTATGCCTACCTTATATATCCTCAAAAGGTCACATGTATAGGCTATGTATACAGAAATATCATCGAGGATATAATTTTATGTACAGATTTATCTTATATAAGTGATCAGACGCCTAAAGGTCAATGAGGCTTATTTTCCATGTTGTGGGTTCACAGCCCTATCAGGGGTTTTTAATCTATACATATTTGTTAAAATCTTCTCTTTTTAATGACAGAAAAATATTTAGAAATTTGTAGTTAGCGGAAATCGAATCTGTGCTTCTTAGGAATCGTCCAAGTGCTCGTCGCTAATAAAACCATATGTTCTTATAAAGCTACCGCTAAATTCTTATACTCGGCTTAGTTTTACCCGAAATCCAAAAGTAAGGATTGTACTTTTAGTGCATATGAATGTATGTCCGTTCCTTTGTTCGCTTGTTAACTGTTAAACAAATGGTGTCGTTGGATTTGTCTTTATGACGCGAGTTATTCTAGATACGTTATTTTACGCAGTCGAGTATTTTTATTTATAATTCAATTAATATAACTTATTTTTGTATTTTACTATAATACACCGCTGTCTTCTCCGGCCAAACTGTTTGTCTTTATTACAATATTGATTTTCATTTTTTTTTTTATTATTTTGGAATGAGAACTAAAAAAAACACCATTTTACTACTATAAGCTGCTTAATGAGGCCAATCGTGGCGCAGAGGCACAAAGTGTGACTTTCAAACCGACTGGTTGTGGGTTTAATCCCCACTCGACGAGATGAAATATTTACTTAAATTTATATTTCCATTTCTTCGCTCTGGTGTCGAGGACAAGCGCGGCGTTGAGTTCTGCCACTCAACACGCAATGCCTCCAGAATTCGGTAGAAAGTGTGAAATGGAGTGTCTGCTGTGTGCGGGATACAGCTTGAAGCTGATTGAAGCTGCTTAATATATATTTTTTTATGTAGGTACATCCCTACTACATGATATTCCTATCGCATAGGAGGGTGGGTATAAAGATAAGTAAAGATAAGAAAATATATAATTTTGAAAAAAAAAAAACAATGAAGAATAATAGCGTCATAATCGTCTGGATCACGAGTCCCCTAGTCACAGCAATTGTTAGATAAAAACGTGACTTCATATATCGCTACAATATATCTTATGTGTAGCCTCATTTTTTAGAAAGTCCTGTACATATATACATACATGTATACATATTATAAAAAAAACAGCTGTATCCCACACACAGCAGGGTAGGCAGAGGGAACCTAGTGTTAAGACACTCCGTATCCAATTATATATATTATGTTTATATATAATAAAGAGTGTTACGCGTAAAAAGTGTTATTTCCTGCGTATAGCGGGAAAGATAGAACCAAGAGAAAGGACACTCTATTCCCTATGCTTCGCCCAGAGAGGAAATGAAAACAATTAATGTCCCCGATTAGAAATCAATTCTACAACCGCCACGTTTACAGTCAGACTCTGTGCCGCTGCGCCATGACGGACTCAACATGACTGTACATAAATAGCCTGATGTTATTTCTATAATATTAATTTATTTATGTAGAACATTAAATATAGTTTAAATATAGATAAAAAATATATATTTATAAAATAAAAATAAATTAAATTAGCTTCACGCTGTATCCCGCACACGGCAGGGTAGGCAGAGGGAACCTAGTGTTAAGACACTCCGTTCCCCACTTTCTGCCGAATTCTGGAGGCATTGCGTGTTGAGTGGCAGAACTCAACGCCGCGCTTAACCTCGACACCAGAGCGAAGAAATGGAAATATAAATTAAAGTAAATATTTCATCTCCTCGAGTGGGGATCGAACCCACAACCAGTCGGTTTTGCAGTCACACCTCGTGCCGCTGCGCCACGACCGGCCTCTAGCTAGAGCTATATTTTATTGAAATATCGATATATATATGCTTCGGTGATTTTTTTCTAATTTTACTCTATCCCGCTTAGTAGGGTTGGTTGAAAGAATGTAGTGTTAAGACACTTTGTTCTCCAGTTATTTCTCAACAATGTTGACTGTTGTAAGTTCGATTACCACCAGAAAGAATTAATTAGGTATTTTAATTTTTCCAGTTCTTGTCTTTTAGTTCTTTGTTCTACAAACGCGACTTACCATTCTGCCACTCAAACTTTCACAATTTTTTTTTACATAGTAAACGGAATGTCTTTACATTGTTTCCCCTGCCTACAATACAGCGTGACGCTTTTCTTATTAATTCGTTTTCGTAATCTTTAAATTTATTACAATATCTAATCCAGTTAAAACTTAATTATAGTTAAAAGCTTTATTTAAAGGTAAAAAGGTTACTCAACTTCAGTTTAACGATCACTTTAGTGTTGTGTGTTAACAAGTAGAAGTCACGCGTACGTACATAATCCACGACTTAACGCTAAGAATGTATTCGCTTAAGAATTATTGCTTAGATAAGGGTAGTAGACTAGAAAAAAAATAATTTTAGCTTCACGCTGTATTCCGCACACAGCAGGGAAGGCAGAGGAAGCCTTGTAGCACTAGCTTAACCTAACAAACCTACTTTCCACACTTTTCTGTACAGCAGTACGCAGAATGTAGCTTGAACAATCAAAAAAAAATAGAAATAAATACTCAAGTGAGATATCAACCCATAATCATGTTTCCGTACATTCGAACCATACCACGATGACGTCTAAATAGAGCTATCTCTATATAAATTCGCAAAAAATAATAAATTGAATATATTAAGTACGTTTTCTAACAGTGACTGTGTCAAGGGACGCCCGCGCACGTGGTACAATGCGGGTGCACTCAAACCTGTACTATACCATTGCCCAATACAATGTCCATACAACATGATGCGAGACGTGAAATATATAGGATTTTTTAATTAATTTATAAAAAAATATTATAATCCTATTAAAGCAGAGTGATTTTAATAGAGATTTTTCACTAGGTCCTTTTTTATTTCTGTTGTAAACTCGATGCATCGTTTACGCCTCATCACCAAAACGAGGAAACGAATACATTAAATATTTCTTTCCCCCCGAATCAGAATCGAACCGACACACCCTTTTGCAGTCTGACACACGAACATAAACCTAATAACGTTACTAAATACACCTATAAATCGCAGCCCACGTCGCCGCTAGTATTTTCATCAACACGAAATACCGATCGTCCAAGTCACGTAACTAGAAAAGTTATTTTGTAAATATTATGAGTACTATTTGCGTTTGCGTTTCTACGCTGTTGCATTGGCGTTATATAATGAATAGCGGTTTCAAATTCAATGGAACATTCTTTACTTGCGACTGTATATTAATTTTTATCTTTCTCTACTATATTTTCTATTAAATATTGAAAAAAAAGCAGTTTCACTCTTTTTCCCGCATAGCAGGGTAGGTAAAAGAAACTTAGTGTTACGACACTTTGTCCAATTTTTGAGACACTTCTTGTTGAGTGGTCAAAATGAACGCCGCGCTTTGTCTTGTTGCCAGAGCTACAAAATGAAAATAGTCACTGTCCGATATGATGTCCCCGGATAGAACTTACAACACCAAATCAAAGGAATCCAGATTAGTAAATAATTAATTGTATTATTCAAGCGGGCGAAGACTTAAAGTTGATATTGTCTCTAACGTTCCTTAATAATGCACCCACAGTATTTATCTCTATCCCATAACACGCAATGATTCTAAAAAAGGCGAAAAGTTTACACCACCTTCCCTCCCCATGCGATAAAAAGGGGAAAATCTAAAAAAAAAAATAAAACTTAAATCCAAAAACTAAAATATTTTGTAATAATAATAAAAAAAATCTCATAAAACCTTACCAGAACTCACGCAGCATAAACAAATGTGCGTATTTTTAAACTATTTTAAAGTGTTATTCCACACTTGGGAAAGAAAAATACTTATTTAGAAACCAAAAATTTATTTAGAAACCGACCAGGTCGATTTCCAGGAGGCGCGGGTTCGAGTCCCGCTACGTTCTAATTTTTATACGTTTTCTAAATAAGTAAATGTGCGTCTATTTTCAATAAAAACACCGCCCAATTAGTCGAATTCGCATTTGAAAACAAACGCCCAAGCACTAATGGGCTGACGAGTTACTTTCGCCTATTTGCGTAAAGTATTTTGTTTCTGACATGTTTATTTCGTTTTGTGCTTGGATAAATAAACGGGAATTTTATTACAGAGAGACAGCTCCGTACTTATCACGTATTCGAGAATATAATTGAAATATAATTAAGATTGAGGGCTTCACATAGTTGATAATTTAAAACATAATTCATTTAAACAATTAAATTAAAATCTTGCAATTAAACACGGAGAATTCAGATAGTGAGTTTCAGAGCAAAACGATTTGAAGTAACTATTATTATATCAATTAAACAAATTTCTGCTAAGTAGGTGGTGGGACCGATTTCAACTCGAGGAAATTAAATATTTAATATATTTTATTATAATAAATAGTTAGCGAAAGAAAACGTCTTAATGGGAACAACGTTCCCAGGTTCCCTATGCCAACTTTGAAATGTGTTGTATGCATCGTAAAGATAAAAAAATACACGATACATTGGCAGAGAGAACCAAGTGTAAAGTCACTTTGTTCTATGTTATTCGTCTGAATTTGATTCTTTGCAGATTAAGCAGAATATGAGTGTCGCAAACCAGCACCGTTATGTTTTGGAAAAGACATTAAAACAGATATTTTTTTAGCTTCATCTCGTATCTTGCACTTGCACACAGGATAGGCATAGGGAAACTTAGTTAGATGTCTCCGTCGTCCTTTTTCTGTTCTCAATTCTGAAGTCATTGCGTATTGTTGGGTAGCAACTAGCGAAACTCAATTCCGGGCTTTGTAAAAAGCTAAATATATCGTTGTTTTCTGTATACATTTTGAACTTGTTATACGGAATAACTTATGCTGGAGGAAAAAATCATAAAAAGACTTTTTATTAACTCCATAACCATGGGCATTTTGTAAATATAAAAAAAATAACTTATTTTTATATTTATTCAATACTAGCCCACGTGATGAAGTGGAAGTAATAAAGAGTCGTTTATGACACATGGCTCATTCTAAGTACCCAAAGAAAATGACCGCAGTAGGTACCTTGGGTTACACTTACATGGAAACGATTAGTGTGATGTTATAGATATCATCACATGCCTTCATCGAAAAGGCGGATTAATCATCACATAAAGAAGTTCAAAACAATAGTTCCTGAGATTAATGCGATCAACCAAAGAAACTGTATAGCTTTGTAATATAGATGAAGGACATGATGACATGATGATATATTTCGATACTAATATCGCTTTACCAGTACCGCACGCATACCAGTCGACAGATTGGTCCAGAATTAGGCGGAAAATGGGGAACGGAGTGACTTAACACTAGGTTCTCCGCCCCTGCTGTGTGCTAGATACAGCGTAACGCTAAAAGACAATATATGTACATTTTTTATATGATTTTCGTTATTTTGTACATACTGTTCAATAACAAGATAAATATATATAAATGTATCCGTACTAAACTATCAACATGGTCACACGACACCGCCGTTACGCAACTCAGCCGTATAGACTGCACGACGACTTCGAAGGCCGGCACGTGGACTAATAAAACGAATAATTACCAAAGGTACACTATTATCGATCTTATTGCAACTGGTTATGGGTAAAAATTGTTTAAATATTGAATTTTCATTATAATTTTGTATTGAAGACTGAAGAGAAGTGTGTGTCTGCCCTTTGCACTTTGGTTATATGTATTTGTAAATTAGTGTTTTCTATTTTGTGTTTATTGTGCAGTTAAGTACAAGATAATACGTGGCATTGCGTGGGTAACGGAGTGAACACAGTCTGAACACTACGTTGACTTTGCCTAGCCTGCTATATGTGGGAGGTTAAAAAGAGTAGTTGGAAATCGACGAAATTAATTTTATTGATTTTCTCGCTGTGGTAGTGCGGAAGGAACCTGCAGTCATCGAGTTAACAGTCAGACTGCTCTATTACTCAAAGACGGTTTCGATATTTACCGTGTTGGAAAATGTCCGTATGAAATCGTATCCACTTAGAATCTGGGGGCACGGCAGTGCCCCCGCCAAGTCGAGCAAAAAACAGCGGCACGGCCGTACCATCCTTTTCTCGAAGCAATTCAGGCCATTTTCGACCCCCTATAACTTCGTTGTAGATAAAACAAGAAACCTGAATTTTCAGTAACTAATCAGGCATAATATAAACACGGTATATTTAAAATTTCAGTCAATTTGAACCAGTAGTTTAAGAATGACAACTTGTTAAAGTTTCTAAATTTTGT
>JAATLQ010037641.1:40709-59637 GCA_013421005.1 Heliconius erato x Heliconius himera | reverse complement strand
TCTAGTTTAACAATATATACAGTATCACTAACCACAAGTTCAACAGGTAACCCAACTATTTTTACATGTAATAACTGACGTTTATTAACTTTCTCTATTCTCGATTATGATGTTTTCGGCCCTGACCACGCCTCGTCCACCACCAGTCGTCGTCACCAGTTTAGCGCATCGTTCTATGCAATTATGAACTTTTACTTTTTAATGTTTGACGTTAAATACTTAGAAACATACAATTTCATGACATAAACGTTGGTGTGTGATTGGTATTGGTTGCAATTATAGTAATTTAATATAGTCAACCTTAGGAATTTTAGAGGACAGTCGTAACGCAGAGGTAAAAGTGTCTGACTGTAAACGCCATTGGTTATGGGTTCGAACCCTATTCGAGGAGATGAAATATTTATTTATATTTATATTTGCATTTCTTCGCTCTGGTGTCGAGGTTAAGCGCGGCGTTGAGTTCTGCTACTCAACACGCAATGCCTCCAGAATTCGGTAGAAAGTGGGGAACGGAGTGTCGTAACACTAGGTTACCTCTGCCTACCCTGCTGTGTGCGGGATACAGCGTGAAACTGATTTCATTTTATTTTTTTAATATAGTTAATCTTAAGAATTTTAGAGGACAATCTTGACGCAGAGGTAAAAGTATGTGACTGTAAACGCAACTGGTTGTCGATTCGATCCTCACTCGAGGAAATGAATTATTTATTTGAATTTATATTATTTATTACTTCGGTCTGTGGTCTCCACTCAACACGCAATGCCTCCAGAATTCGGCGGAAAATGTCTTAACACTTTAGGCTCTTCTCTCTGCCTACCCTGCTGTGTGGGGTATACAGCGTGAAGCTGAATAAGAATTTCATTTTATTGCAATATTTGCGCTAAGCACTAATTAAATTAAGCCCAGTTGTGACGAGAAGTATGCGACTGTAAGCGCGACAGGTTGTTGGTTCAATTCTCACACGAGAAAGTAAATCATGGAATATTTTTATTTCCTACAGCATGAAATCTGAATGAATCTTTAGTTATCTACTAAAGATATTTCTTAACTCTTTTCAATAATATTATTTTTTTAACAATTATAGATAATTAACATATTTTATATAAATAATAAATTATAAAAAATCCCATAAAATATAGGTAGCTGTACCGGAAGTTTGTAGAAAGCGCAATCGTGCGGTAGCGTGGTGAAATTTTAGACAAGCGATATGCATCTTACGTTTTGGTCGTGTGTGAGGTTTGAGGTTATCACGGCCATTTATTATGTTACAGTTTGTAATTGTACGCCGTGGATTCATTTTCAACGACAATAGGGTCACGTGTACGGCTTATACATAATTAATATTTCTGGGATGGGCAACGGACTATTCAGGGGTGGGCACGGCCCACCCTGCTCCCTCCTCTTCCTACGCCCATGTGTAAAGATAGAACAGAGTCCCAATGCATATGTCTTTCGCCATGTCCATTCTGATCTCTGCATATATAACATAATTCTAGTTCCTCCAAAAATACGACTTGTACCCACAACACATACTACTATGTTATATATTTTTTAAGTATTTTATCGAAATAAGTCAAGAAAGTTTTTTTATAGTATGTATAATTGTAAAAAAAATACCTTTTTAAACTTAGAAACTTTTACGAGATGTTAGACAATTCAAGTGTAACGTATGGTTAAAACCACTTGAAAAATATTTAACATTCCACTAAAATACAAGTGCCACCATGTTATCCTAATTTATGTAAACCAGATTCACGCTCTTTCCTGCATAGCAGGGTAGGCGGAGGGAACCTGCCGTTAGGACGCTCTGTTCCTCACTTTCCATCCAATTTTCAAAATTTTTGATGGTGGCCGACCTCATCAAGGTAAAAATCATAGTCAAAAAATATTTTTAATCAAAATAAGATGCTGAACGTGCTTAATTTTTTTTAATAAAAAAAAATAACTGCCAGTTTACTAAATATAATTATTATTTACACCAGATTCCGTCTTATCACCTACATCTTGTTGAGGGAGAAAATGAAGATAATTCATCCCACCAAATGGAAATCGATCCCACAACCGTCGCTGTGCCGCTGCACCACGACGCGTTTTAATTAATATACAGTAAACTAAAATGAACAATTGAAAACAGTGTCAATTACAAATATCAATGTACTATCATTAATAGCAATAACTCCAATTCTAAATAAAAGGCAAGTCCAAGTCCAAAATTAGAACAAACAATCAAGCCAGCTCCAATAAACCAACTGTACTGTACTGTTCCCAATAAAAGCTAATAGAATAGATACTAATGAACCAAAACTGAGGAATTCGACTATGTCGACCGCAACTTATTTACGATGTTGATATAAGAGACAATTGATTTAAGGAATAAGGTTTATCATCTATTAACACTAATAGATGGCAATTAGACCAATATTTCATTCTATTTATGGACCTCCAAAAGGATTTATTGGTGTTGAGGTCTTTGGATTGTAAGGGACGGGAATAGGTTCGATTTGCACTCGGGAGAATTAGTTATTTTTATTCCTTGCTTTGGTAACAGGAGTAGGAGTTCCGCCATTTAACGTGCAATGTCTCGAAAATTGGACAGTGCGTCTGGAACGTAATGTCTTAACATTAGATTCCTTCTACTTACCCTTCTGTATGTGGAATACATTATTATTTTTTTGACTGATTACTTGGATGTAAAATGTATAGGTTTCAAATTATTTTCGTAACCTTTTGTCTTTAAACATGTCAAATATTTTTTGTAAGGCAGAGAGAACTTGCTGCCTGGAGGACCACCGTGATCTAGAGAGAACGATATGTAGAGTGGACAGCCTACATCTGCCGGTCCATAAATAGTACATAGCTGAGATGAAAAATCTTTATGTAATTTTCTTAGGGAGAGTCAAACTAAAGCAGTCGAGCACAACTTAAAAGAGTCGCTTCATTAAAATGAACGACGAATCTACGATGCAACTACTTTAAGACAGTATTTTTATCTATTTATTTTTATCTTTATCTATTTATTTTACACAATCATTCTTCAACCATTTTAAATGTAGAGATATATAAATTTACATATTTGTAACCATTCGTTGTTTTTCCACAGTTTTGGTAACCGCTTCATTATAACGCATTTGAAATATTCACATAGTTTGTAAATCGATTTGGGCGTGAAACAGTAACGATAGTTGAGGAAATCGATGTAGATAATTTCATTACTTTACAACAGCTTCATATTTAAAAGAGGTCTGTCTTATTTGGTTAAACTTATTGTTTATATATAAATATATATAAAACTGACAGACTAATTGACTGATTATATCTGATATGCAAGGACCAAAGTACAGGGCTAAGAAAAATTATATTAGGTATGTATGTTTCTAGAGAAGTGTAGGAGATCACTGAAAGAGGATTTGTCGAAATTCCTGTTGGGAAAGGAAAAATCTATATTTCCCATTTTGTCGAAAACTCTACGTCAACTTAGTTGTGGGCTTTATTGCTAGTAAAACAATAACTAAATTTTTGTAAACCTTTTGAACACCTTGCAAATTTAAAAATGACTTCAACTACACTCGAACGCTTCATAACCACGATTATATCAGTATGCAGGGTTAAGTTGCGAAATGGTTATGTCAGTGTTTGGGCACTTTGCCATTTAGATTGCTTACAAAACAGGTGTGATACAGAATCTCAACCTGAATACGAATAGACATTTAAAAATCACAGCATTCGTTGAATATTTCATAGCGGGTTTTGTGAGGACGCGTCAAATTGACGCACGTTGTGAAATGATGTACGTAAAAAAATACAAATACCTATATATTTTAGTCATGAATAAAAGCTAATGCTTTTTCTGCTTCGTCTGTGTGGTTAAATGCAAATAACTAAGAATTTGTAACATTTTTCAATGTTATTTCGCTTCTATTCGCTGCCATTAAAACATTTCCGATTCCCACTTTCCGAATTCTATAGGCTTTGCGTATTGAGTGGCGGAACTCTACACTGTGCTTTGACTCGTTTCCAGAGCGAGGATATGAAAATATTTAATATTTTATTAACGGAACTCAATGTCGAACTTTTGCCTTGGTGCCAGAGCAAAGAAATGAAAATATTAAGAAATAATAATGCATTCCTTGAGTGGGGACCGAACCCACAAGCGTCGCGTTTCAGTCACACCCTTGTGCCAGTGGGCCACGACAGCCTCAAAATAATATAGTTATTTATATAATATTTTAATATGTAACCATAATTCTTCTAAACATAATACCCAAAAGCTCATAACAACAAAAACTCAATTCGCACAGTACCTGCACTCATCAAAACATAAATCCACTGGTGCGTTATATAGGTACTACACCAGCATTCAAATAGAGGCCTTCGGGCACGCTCTGTTAACCAACAACAAGCAACCACAGACTATAGACCGTAGGTAGCCATAGTCTATGGTCAAATATGGTCGGGGTCAACGACCGGCGTACCGTTCGCAACAAAAATTAACATTCTCTATGCCCTGTTCCACCGTCATTAACGTAACAGATCAAATCAAATTGTCAGACATTTACAACTGGAGGCTATTTTCTATTTTTTTTTAAACTGCAATTCACTTAAAAATATGATGTGCGTTGATGGTTGTTTGGATGTTGTAAGTAAATTGCTTTATTGACATTTTTTTATTGATGTGGTAACAAGATAAAGTGCGGCGTTAAGTTTCGCTTCTCGAAACGCAATGTCTCGAAAATTGGGTGCGTGGGAACTGAGTGTATTAGCACTAGATCCTCTCTGCCTACCCGTCTATACAGTATTTTTCCTGTATAGCATAATGACAATTGTTTTCAGTTTAAGCCATTCATGTCATTTATTGTTCGTATTTGTTTATTATTTCTATAAAACAAACATATGAGGTCAGGCGCAGGAGCACAGGCGTTCAACTCTAAATGCGACAATTTGTGGCTTCGATTTCCATTCTGGTAACGAGACAAAGCACTGACTTCTGCCCCTCAACACGCAATGCCTCCAGAATTAGTCAGAAATTTGGGAACGGGAGTATCTTAATATGAAAGGAGTGTCTTAACATTAGTTTCCCAGGTTCCCTCTGTCTACCCTGCTATATGCGTGAAGCTAAAAAAAAACAATTAATCTTATAATGCAAATCAATTAAGACATAATATGTATTTTTACTATTTTGATGTTTTCAATTAAAATGTGACAGATTCAGAATTTGATCCCACTATTAGACCGGACTGACATTCAAAGATTAACCTCCTTTCTGGTTCAGCCTGGGCTGGCCAATTGAATTAATTTTATATGCCTGAACAACCTAAGCCTAAGCTGGGATTTAATTTATAATATAATTTACATTACTTTATAAATTCGTTCTCAATAGTATTATTATATATATATATATGTACTGAAAATTATATTTTATTTGTTTGTTATGACACATGGAAAATTGTAAAGACAGAAGTTAAAAATAATTGCACTAATCGTAGTAAAATAAACTGTATTTTGCTATAAGACGTAGAAATTATTTCTAACCTCTATATATATAGCTTTATGCTGTATCCACATGGCGGAGTTGGCAGAGGGCAATTGGCAACTTAGTGTTAAGACACTCCGTTCTCATTAAGACTATTTCAAGTCTCAAGTGCAAATATTTCATTTACTTAAGTGGGAATCGAACTTGTAACCTCTCGCGTTCAGTCACACTCTTGTGCCCCTGCGCTACTCCTGGCTATACTTTAAAACATCATTAAAGATTATAATTTGACAAACTTTATGTGTGCAACAATTTCCAAAGTTTATAGTTTTAGTCCTATCATAACCTTCACAATTGGCAGCACCACTACTTATCTTACAATGTTTAGGAGCTTGTGTGGGTGAAACTGACTAACACATCGCTTAAAAGCTTAACGAGGTAACAGTAAAAAGTTTTCTGTACATACAAATATGAACTTTATACCCTTATATTAGAAGCTAATGGGAATTTCAAGATGTTATTAGATAAAAGGGCAATGTAGATAAGCTAACGTCTTAAGGGATGTTGTTGACGGTAATGGACGATTTGAAGGATGTCAGCCTTCCATTGAGTGTTGTTATATAGAAAATATTATACGAGATACCTATTAACAGCGCCGAACAATGGCTTGGATAGGAAACTACTGGAATTTATAGATAGATACGGCAACGCGGACGTTTCTAATAGAATATTGTATCTTATCGAAGATATAAATTTCAGTTTTAAATTTGACTTTCTCTGAAGGCTTGGAGAAATTTTATATAAATATTATATTTAAAACATTCAAGTTAGTATAAAAATTACATTAAATATTACAAAATATTGACAAATAAAACATTTTAAATTTAAAGTCTATAATTTTAAACATTTTTAAAGTGTTAATCCACACTTAGGAAAGAGAAATACACATTTAGAAAACGTATAAAAAATTTTTTTGAACTTAGCTGTACTCGAACCCGCGCCTCCTGGAAACCGATCAGGCGCTCTGATCGCTAATCCATACGTCTACTATACGTAAGTCTATAATTTTAATAAAATAAGCAAAAAAAATGTAATGTACAACGAACGCGAGACTCCACTTGGCTAGTTAAAATGTAGGTTGATAGTTAGGGATCGGCACGTACCAATATGGTCAGATTAGATTCCACAAGTTTACAGCGTATAACAGGTTGAAATCTGGTATGGATGTAAGTATATGCATACCAGAAATGTGTATATTTATCGTCTAAATGTGAAGGGTATGGGTTCCATTCCTACTCAGAGGAATTAATTATTTATTTTTAATACCTCGTTTAACATTGAGTTTCACCACTCACGTAATGTCTCGAAAATTGCGCGAAAAGTGGGGAACGGAGTGTCTTAACTCTAGGTTTCCTCTCCAGGAGAGAGGAAACCTAGAGTTAAGACACTCCGTTATGTAAAATATGACGTGAAGCCGATTTAATTTTAATTTTTTTTTATTTTTAAGACCATAAAATTTAAACTGTTTAGAGGCTCATCTCCATTACAACAAAACTATACAAAAACGGTCTCTGCGTTATAGTTTTGTAAGAAACTTTGTTTCATTTTACGTTTTATGAATTATTTCAAAATCCTGTATAGCTTCTGCAATTTCTGTCAGTTATTTTGGATTTTATTTGCAGGCAAATAAAAGTACTTGTGGTTTGTCTCGTTTAGTATAGGCGTGAGACGTCATTGACGAAAATATTGGTATAGCAATTTATGCAGATGTAGTAATCAGTTATCGATAGTGACTCAAAGAACAGAATTTATGGCATTAATTTTGAGAAACGCTACAGGATATTGGTAGGAGCGGTGGATCTTCAAAATATTTTACATTTAAATGAAACAGGAAAATGTTAATATATATTGTTTTAAGTAATGGTTGCTTACTTCGTTCTCTATAAGAGGAACATCGCCTGCAACTTTAGTTAATGTGATAGTTACGTTTTAGAACGTATTTTGAGAAATCCTCTCCTCTTCTTAGCCTATATGGCACATATAGGTCAAATTTTAAATATTAGTACTTTTAGTGGTTTCGTCTTGTCTGTTGTCTGTCAGTCATTCAGTAACAAAAAGTTTTATATATAGATATAACACAATAAATACAAACGTAAAAAAATATCTAATATTAAGATCAAAACAATTTAAAAACATATCGCGTACTTGTTCTACTTTTGCAATACAACATAATATTATAAAAGATATATATCTATATATCTAGATTTAAATCCTAGTATTATTCAATGTCAGCGCCATTTGAACGACTATCTAGATCTGAGGTATGCCACCTTATGTAAGACATTCACGTCGCTGTGACATAATGTTTGAGTAGTTTATGTTCTATTTTTTGTGGTTATTATGATGTAATGCAATTTACTTTATTTTGCTTTGTTTTTTCGCTTCACGCTGTATCACATAGCGGGGTAGGCAGAGGGAATTAGGGAACTCAGTGTTAAGCCACTTCCGTTTCCCCACTTTCCGCCAATTTCTAGAGGCATTGCACTTTGAATGGCGGAACTCAACACCTTTGGCTCATTATAGGAGCGAGGAAATGAAAATATTACAGTCATACTTCCCCTGCGCCGCTATTGGTCTCACTAATAAAAGATTTAGTTATTTTATTTTTTTATTCTCATACTGGAGTGACTTATTATCAAGACAAAGCGCGTCGTTGAGATCCGCCACTCAACACACAATGTCTCCAATTTATACGAAAACTGTGTGCTTTAGTTGGGGGATTTTTTTTTTCTGGTTTATTTCTATACTTAATGTAACTTTAGATAGATAAAGTTATTTAAAATTTTAAACATATTAAATTGCATAATCATTAAATATTATGAAACATATGTATTTTTTGTTGCGATATATAAGTAAATACATTATCGTGTCTACAACACTTGAGATAGGAGACGTATTTATCAACACTCAAAAACACAACTTTCTTCCATCACATAGAAGTAGTACTTTACTATCGCGTACGTAATACAAGTGAATGTTTGTCATTTTACAAACAGGTTGGTTATCTTTGATAAGAAATTTCGAAATTTCTTTCTTTTATGTCTAAGCGCGCTTTAGTAAATTGTTAGGTTGTATTTTATTTTATGTCTAATTTTTATAATATTTTTGATAATTAAATTTTTATGTATTTATCGCCAACGTTGCTATTACAAACGTACCTTCGATTATAAATAAAGGGGATGAATTAGTTTAGTCGTCTAGTAAATAAATACAACGCCATATACACACACAGCCATATAAAATACATGTATTCGTGTGCTTGTTCCGCGTTATATACGTTCTTCTGTTTCCGATGTTAGGTTCAAATTTCGCTACATTAAGATTTTGACATGTTTACAAAAATAATATTTTTCATTTCTAAATGTAGAAGAGGCCAGGTGTGGCACAGGGGCACAAAGGCTGACTGTAAAAGCTACTGGTTGTGGGATCGATCCCCACTCGAGGAAATGAAATATTTATATAAAATTTATATTTCCATTTCTTCGCTCTGGTGACCAGGCAAAGCGCCGCGTCGAGTTCTGCCACTGAACACGCAATGCCTCCAAAATTCGGCCGAAAGTGGGGAACGGAGTGTCTTCACACTGAGTTCCCTCTGCCTAACCTGCTGGGATACAGCGGGAAGCTGATTCAAATTATTATTTTAAATGAAGAATATTACTTCAAAAAATTCAAAAATATCAAATAAATTACTTAAACGTAAATGAGACCGACTAGCTGAATGTTATATTATATATATAACAATCATTGTTTTGTTCGTCCATTAGCAAGTAGCCGTCGTCGTAATTTCGTTGGCGGTAATAACATTTAACCTACTTATATGATTTTCTATTAGATTCTTTTATTTTAGGTTCACGCTGCATTCCGCACTTAGCCGGGTGTTTACAGACCTGGGAACTTAGTGTTAAGACACTCGATTTCCCACTAGGACACTTCCGTTTTCCACCTTTTGATTACGTCTTAGGCATTGCGTGTTAAGGCAGAACTAAACGCCGCACTACGTAAACCTGTCGCATTTACATTTTACTCTTACCTCTTACCCTTGCGTTTTTCTTTTTTGGGCCATCATATCGGAATTATATATTATATTATATTATTTAGTCTATATTTTAAAAAGGTCTTTTTTGAACTGTAGTATAATATAACACTGTCCATTAATTTAATTCCGTGTACCATTTTTTCTGCTTCATGTATTTATGCGATTCTACATATAGGTAGGTAGACTAGTAGGCAGAGGCACCCAATATTAAGACACTCATAAGCCACGCACCATTTCACCCACATATTTTGGGAAACTCTGTTTATTCTGATTAATCTTCAACGCAAAAAAAAAAAATATTTTTTCCCCTAAGTAAAGATCGAACCTACAACCATCCCGTTTACAGTCAATCGTTATCTATATATATACACATATCTAATGGAATAAAGTGAAGAAAAAAAGACACATTACAAGTAGCCAAATAACAAACTATAAATAACAATTAGAAGCTATTACTTATTAATTCCAATTGCTTTCTAGTCTCGAACAACTTTTACGAGGATTTGATAAACGATTTGTCTATAATGATCTTTATCTTCAAAGGTTATAAAGACGATATCTAAAAATATTTTTTGATAGAATAGTGGTTTTCGAGATGTGTGAGTTGTGTGTAGGTTTATAAATTTAATTTTTCATTTAATATTCATGTTGTGGTAGGGTCAGCAGAGTGAGCCTAATGTTAAAACACTCGAGTTCCCAAGAACCGAATAATTTTCGATACATTACGTGTTGAGTGGCGTAACCCAACGCCGCAGATTGATCTTGTAATTGATGCTTAATAAAAATTTGGCAAACAATCCTTAAAAATCAAAATAACGATCAATAATGACATACAGGCGGTTGCATAGGATCTATTAACATGGGTTCTAACAGATTTAAATATAATGTAATAAATGAAATAACTGTCTGGAGCAGTATTTTCAGAGCATTTCTAAGTAAAACACCATTTGCACATACCGCGAGGATTTAATATAATTCTTAGGCAAATGTGTTGGTCTTATTCATCTATGAACTGCAGTAGTTTACGGCAACCTATATTTTAATATTAATATAGTATAAGTTGTGGTCGCCTATAATGGTATATTGTAAAATTTATCATATAAATTTATATTATATAAAATGAAGAGAAGGGAATAAATTAACACTTTTTTGCTTCACGCTACATCCCGCAAATAGTAGACCAGCAGTGTGTACATAAGAACCTAGTGTTAAAACACTCCGCTTCCCACTAATCCAAATTCCAGAGGCATTGCTTGTTGAACGGCAGAACTTAACAGCGCGATTTGCCTCGTTGCCAGAGCTAGTAAATGAAATTCCTCGAGTGGGAATCGATCCCACAACCTGTCGCGTTTATATTACCACGTTTGAACCCCTGAGCCACAACTGGCTTGATACCTATGGACACACATACAAAATCATTACAGTCCGAGGACAAGCGAAAGTGCTAATGTCACAGCCACAGGAACAAACACCGACAACGGTCACGCATTCCGATTTGCTCGGTGGCTGTGACGAGATGGAAGCTGTATTGTTTTAATTATTAATAATACTTGTTTAAACTGTCAGATATACCTATATGGAATAGGTACAGCTGGTTTAGAGTTAAGGTTAAAAAAATTTAGCTTCACGCTATATTAGGGTACGCGAGAATATAGTGTCAAGACACTCCGTTACTCACACACTGCCAAATTTTGCAAATACATGCTTATTAAGTGATGAAACTCTTATTGGCGCACTTCTTCGTGTTACCGTTCGAAGAAATGAAAATAATTAATTCCCTCAAATGGGAACAGAATTCACAACCGTCACGAATACAGTCAGACAACCTATTAATATATTAAAATTGTTCAAAACGAAATGTTTTGAAGTAAGAAAACCTCAGACACTTGAATGTTTAAAGAAGTTCCTTGCCCCGGCGGTATTCAAAATAAAATAATTCAATGTAAACATAGTATAAACACGCCGTGTTTACTCGACGCGTTGCTTGCATGTATGTTTTGTTTAACGTGTTTTAGCGGTTAGTGATCAATGAATTTACGTATAGTACGGTCGACCAGTCGTGGCCTTCACGGAACTCAAGAAGGTTCGCTGTAGATGGCGGATTTTATTTTAGGGTTCTTCTTACTTTCGATTATTTTCTTTACTCAGTGAAAACTACGAGTGCAACTTCAAGGCCGCCACAACTTGACGACCATACTGTACTCATGAACGTACATACATACAAATTGGTTTGTTTAGAAAAACATTATTTAAAAATATACCGACATCGGCATTCCTTTACAATGTATATACATATCTACAATCATTCTTACTTTTTATGATAGGAGTAATTTAGAATGCATTATTTTTATTCCCTCGCTGTAGTAATAAGACAAAGCGGGGCGTTGGCTTCCGCCACTCAAATAAACAACCAAAATAAGAACCAAAATACAATACAAGCATAATGTCTAATACTAGGTGTACTCTGCCTGTAACTTCCCTAAAATAAGATACTTCGTTAAGGATATATATATATATATATATATATATATATATATATATATATATATATATATATATATATATATATATATATATATATATATATATATATATATATATATATATATATATATATAGGTATTTTTTTTAGCTTTACACTTTATTCTGCATACACCAGGACAGATAAAGGGAACCTGGGAACCTAGTTAAAACATCCTGGTCTCCATTCTGCCGAATTCACATCCACCAGATTCGCATTGCTTGTTAAGTGCCGCCTCGTTACCAGAACGAGGAAATAAAAATTAAAATTAAAATTTCATACCCCGATTGGGAACCCAACCCACCCATCAAAATACCCCTCCACAGCACACCATATTGTCGTCGTTACTTAATAGTAAACACACTGTTAGTATTACAGTAGCACTATTAAGATATAAATTATCTAAATAACGGTACAAAAACGGTCAAAGTCAGAGAAGATTTTATCAATATTGTGTATTAAAATAGCCGTACTACGAGAGTTCAGGAGTTAGTGAAGCAATTAAACACTTTTACGGTCCATCTAGCATCTTAACGAGGTTTTTAGTTGTCTTTATGTGAAATTACTTCCTTGAATATGGGGTTCTAGTTTATAGCTCAGCTGATGTTGTTGAAATGTTAGTGCTAATATAGATAAGGGATAGCTGTTGCAACGTGAGGGATCTAAGTTCAAATTCTGTATGTTAGGAGTATTTTCATAAAAGCCAGTGGTGTGGCGCAAGGGGCCTTTCATAAATGGCATCGTGGCGCAGGGGGTCTTTGAAAGGATGTGGATTAGGCCATGAAATTAATAACGAGGCAAAGCGCTGCGTTGAGTTCCGTCATTTAACACGCAATGTCTCCATAACTCGGTGCAAAATGGGGGTTAGATGTTAACAAAGATTATGCAATGTCAATAAAAGTGGTAAATTATTTGATGACTAGAAAATTAAATATGTAACATTTCGTTTTCAATAAAATATTTTGATTTTAAACGGAGAACAATAAGTTTCACTAGGCTTCTGATCTCCTCTCCGTTATCATTTTTTATTTATTTTTGAGAATTTCTTAAAGGCTGGAGAATCCGAAACAGAACGTTACATTTTTTTTAAGTAAAAAATATTCCGTTACTGAGTGATTGACAGACAACGCATAGACGAAAGTATGTAGGTAATATAAGAAGTTTCTGGGAGCACTAAGAGATTTTTTGTCGAAATTCTTACAAGAATTGGAAAAAATAAGATCTTCCATTTTTTTTTCTTAAATTTCACGTAAACAAAGTATATACTTAGTACCTACTTTGGTCTGTGGGCTATAAATCTAGGCAGAGAGAATGTAGTGTTTCCCTTTTTCGCCAAAGTTTACGAGGTATTGAATGGTACGCGTGTTGAATGGCGGAACTCAACGTCGAGCTTTTTGCCTTGGCGCCAGGACGAAGAAATGAAAATATTAATAAATAATAATTCATTTCCACTAGTAGAGATCGAACCCACAACCGTCGCATTACAATCACACCTTTCAGCTCCTGCGTCATATGAGAGTCTTTATAATATATTCTACAATATTTAAAAAATCTTAAAAAATAAACTAATAAACTTTACACTTGAAAAACTATACAGACTAATCTAGATCCGGTTTAAAGCTGTTTGCTATCAAATTTTACAAATATTGTTGGCTATTCCTAATTGAGAACACGATTGTAATGAAATAAATTAGTGGTTGTAATAGGGTTGGGAGATTTTATTTTTATCAGTAATATAAATATAATTGTGAAAATTTTAGTAAATAATAAAAAATAAGTAAATTATATTTGCAATAGAACTTTTGGTTTTCACGAATTTTACACATTCTAATTACAATAATAAAGAAAAATATATACTTAAAAAAAATTCACGCTGTATCCCGCACACAGCAGGGTAGGCAGAGGGAACTTAGTGTTAAGACACTCAGTTGCCCACTTTCTGCCGAATTCTGGAGGCATTGCGTGTTGAGTGGCAGAACTCAACGCCGCGCTTAACCTCGACACCAGAGCGAAGAAATCGAAAAATAAATTTAAGTAAATATTTCATCTCCTCGAGTGGGGATGGAACCCACAACCGGTCGGTTTTGCAGTCACACCTCGTGCCGCTGCGCCACGACCGGCCTCAAACTTACTTATATACTTGAACAGTACAATATTAAACAAACAATCAAAGAGACAGTAAAATATTTTGTAGAATCTGTTTTCGAATATCAACATATACGCAGTCTAGTTAAAAAATATTGATTTACTTGTAATAGTTAAGTAATAAGTTTGGTAATGGAAAATGTAATTTTAGGTCCCCGTATATTACATTAAGCGCAATTTGATTGTACCAAACCGTCATTTAAGTTTTAAAATGCTGATACAAATAATATAGGCTTTATTCTTAACTGAACGACTCTACCCAGATATACATGCCTGAAACAGTCGTAAAAGCAACCAAATAAAGTATTCAAAATCAATATATTCTTTATTCAATCAAGCATTAATGACAAGCACTTTTGAATCATCGAGTCACATAGAAATATCAATAGTATCAGTCCCACAGGAAGCTCCATCTCAGAAGGCAATTCCGAATTTATGATAATTACATTTCAAATATTTGGAATCATTCATATGATACCCATATTACTTTGCCTATATCTTACTTAAATCTTTTAAATTATCATTTTTCCACTTACAAAAACTGGCAACCCTAAACAGCAGATGTACCTTATATTTCGAAGGTATATTGTAAAGGCGGGCGTATGGCGAACAGATTTAGGCGTCAAAATAAACGTTCAAGGGCAATGCACTGTAACTACGTGTGGCTATCCGCTACCGGCTAAAATTAATATGGGTACTATCCTCTGATATCTGAGGCATGTATGAACTTTGTTCTAATTCATAAAAGCTGAGTGCTCTTCGAGTTTATATGATAATTTCAATAAAATTATCATATAAAGATGACTGCATGGTATGTAGATTGGAAATGATTGAACTGAAACTGATATGTAGTTTAAATATTTCATTTATTATATTAAGATTCAGCGTGGAATGTGTATTTATAAATATCACGGTTGTAGGGTTCGATTCTTATTACACAAAGCAAAGTGTGTCGTTGAGTTCCACCACTAATGACATGTCTAGACATGCAATGTCTCAAAAGCTCCCTTTAAAACCTCTGCCTACCTTGCTATATGAGGGGTGCAGGGTAAAGCTAAATAAAAAAATGTACAATACTTTCGATTATCTTGAATTCAAATGCTACTCAACCAATATAAGGTAAATATATAATATTCAAATTGTTACTTATTTAAATAGGATCTATTTACCTATATAGATTCTACTCCTATATTTAAAATGGTTTTCGCAATTTACACATTTTATAAAAAATATTTGCATTTTTTTCTGTTTTTCATTCCTTTGTAAAATGAACGGGTAAACTTGACGTAAACAACGTTAGCACCGCCTCCGCTAATTTGAGCATAGAGAGCTCTTTGCGCCGAAACCGAACAACTAACTGTACAAAATATTTAGATTTGAACTTAATTGTTCATTGTAATAACAGATGTATGGTTTTTAACATTTTAAAAGTGTTCAATTCCACACTTAGAAAGAAAAATACTTATTTAGAAAACGCATAAAAATTTGAACGTAGCAGGACCAGTCTACATACCATACCTGGTCGGTTTCCTGGCGGGTTCGAGTCCCGCTACGTTCAAATTTGTATACGTTTTCTAAATAAGATGCATGGTTGTATGTAAAGAAATAAAAAAAAATATTTCGGAAATTACCTATGTTCCACTGTAACGTTTATATATTCTAAGATCCATTTTTAAACACTGTGTCTATAGTTATGGTGCCCAACGCTACGCTTTGTCAAAAAAAAATGATAATAACAATTTAAAAAATACAAATTAGAAAAATATTTTTTTAGCTTCACGCTGTATCTCGCACGTAGTAGGATAAACGAAGAGAAACTGGGAATCTAGTGTTAAGGCACTCCGTTACCAAGAAGAGTCACCAGTTCACCAATTTCCGGCCAATTCTTGTGGCAGTCAGTGTTAAATGGCAGAACTCAACGCGCTTCGCCTTCTTTCCAGAGCGAATTATATCAAAATATTAAATATTTCATTCCCCCGAGTTGGAATAGAACCCACAACCATCGCGTTAGTAGTCACACGCTTGTGTCCCTGCGCCACGACAGTCTCAAAACAATTCTTTGAAATAAAAAAGTGTAAATATACAATTTTAATTCTTTCGTAGTTCAACTCGATGACGGTACAATGGGCGTTGGCTACATAGAGGTCACTGATATTTAGTTACAGAATTGAATGTTTATATTGAACAATCCTATGTTTACTTTAGTGTAGTAAAATCTAAAACATGTATATATAAATACTATAAAGAAGACATTTCGTATAAACAAAAATATTTATTATTTTTACGCAAACGAAAGATCTGATGTTACTGCGTAGGTAAAGAAATCAGGATTACTATAATAAAAATAATGAATAGAAATAAATGCTGTTGAATCTCTATTATTAATTATTGTTGAATTTATTTTTTCAATTTTATTTTTAATTTATATTATATTTTAAAGATTAATTATTGACTTTCTTGCCTGTAAGAATGAAAATACTTTATTTTTTTATGTAAAGATGAGCATTCAAAGGTGCTCCAAACACTGACCTGATTAAAAATTATTTAATTGACCAAGATATTTTTTTACTTTAATTTTAATCTACTGTAAGTAGGGCTTGAGGCCAGTCGTGGTGCAGCGGCACGAAGTGTGACTGTAAAACCGACTGATTGTGGGTTCGATCCCCACTTGTATATTTCCAAATGTATATTTCCATTTCTTCGCTCTGGTGTCGAGGCTAAGCGCGGCGTTGAGTTCTGCCACTCAAGGTAAGTCGGTAGAAAGTGGAGAACGGAGTGTCTTAATACTAGGTTCTTTCGTAATAAGTTGACGAAAAAAAGTATATAGATCATTTAGGAATTCTTCTATATAAATATTTAAATCTTCATAAATATGTTATAAAATAGCATCACATAAGCTTATTCTCTATGAAGTCAAGTACTGTTTGTAAGTTTGTTAAGTTATCCTCGTAGCTTGGACGTGGAATCTCTAATACCTGCGCTGTTAGAATACTGATACAATATGTCTGTAGCGGTTTCGATTTATGGCCCTTTCTTGGTATATCTGTAGCTTTAATTGATCTAATATGGTGATCAGCTGTGCAGTGTTCGATGCCTGCTTCGGGAATGGAATTTGTTCCGCTTATGATTTTAGAAAATTTAATTACATTAAATATAAAATTTGTTATTTTACAATTTCGTAGTCGAATGAGTGGTGACCGAAATCATATTTTATCAGTCTACCTTACAATATGGATGAAGACAAGAAAAAAAGCAACATAAACAGACGTACACATAAATAAGTCTATATAAACTGAATAGTAATCCTAAATAATAGTTTTGTTAGTCACGTCTCACCATTTTCAATTCGATTGTTGATTGAGTTTAAGCCCGTGGCAATATCACATAAATTGGTAACAATGTCGCACGTACAAAGCTGCCAGCGATAGGATTTATTGAGAGTATTCAAATTGGTCGTATTTAACGGAGATTAAGTACAGTTAGTCGTTTACTGTGACACACTTGAGGTTTACTTTGTAATAAAGACATGTATCGGTTATAAAAATCTGATGGAGACGTTAAAGTTTTACAATGCATTTTTGTAATAATAGTGACATTTATATACGAGCAACAAAAGCGGACCAAAATTACTGCCTTGAAGTACTCTAAATAAATAAGATAAAAGTTTATTTTCTGTAATGAAACGACTTGGAAAGAGAATATTATAATATTTTCATAGTTAATACGACTGTACAGTCATCATCATTCAGTGCAAGCGACATGTAAGAACCATACACCACATAATGATTCAAAGCTAGATCCGCAAGGTCACGGTACAGCCGTCACGCGTTCCTTCATTTGTGCGCTGGCTCAAGTTATTACATACTTTTGACAAGTGAATTTTCGAGAAGTGAAATTTTATGTTACTTTTCCATTACTTTAAGAGCATTATTACCATTTTAGTATTATTATGATGTTTTATTCTTATGTTTTAACTCGTTATTACATATTACATATGCTTTCTTTTGCAGATTTTGTGTAGAAATGAAAGTGTTCAGGTATTTAGATTTTTTTACGACCAGTTAATTTTCTCTTTGTTACTTTTAAACATCATCCTTAATAATAGAATTCTTTTTACATATCACGATTATACTCAAATCTAGAGTCTGTAATATAAATATACTTTATCATAACAATTTTTCAACTTTGTTTAATTTTTTTTATAGAAATTCATCATATATGCACCAGTAAATCACTTGCAACCAACAACAACTGGTGGCAGACGTAATAAATAGCTGAGAATTACGAACTGTGAATACGCAGTGTCAAGACGCAGTAAATATGTCCTGCTTGATGTCGACTCGTCGTGCTCTATCCTTGGTCTTGTGGCTGTTTGATAATCTTTATCTTTATCTATTTTTAGTATTTTAGAAAAAAAGTTTTTAAAATAGAGTTTTAAACATAACATCTACTTTTTTGAGGCCGGTCGTGGCGCAGCGGTACGAGGTGTGACTGCAAAACCGACTGGTTGTGGGTTCGATCCCCACTCGAGGAGATGAAATATTTACTTAAATTTATATTTCCATTTCTTCGCTCTGGTGTCGAGGTTAAGCGCGGCGTTGAGTTCTGCCACTCAACACGCAATGCCTCCAGAATTCGGCAGAAAGTGGGGAACGGAGTGTCTTAACACTAGGTTCCCTCTGCCTACCCTGCTGT
>JAATLQ010037641.1:0-40609 GCA_013421005.1 Heliconius erato x Heliconius himera | reverse complement strand
AATTTTTATCTACTTTTTTACAACACTTCTTTCTTTCCTAAATGTGGAATGACACTTTAAAAATGTCAAAAATATTTCATAACATCTTTCATTAAACCTGTATTCTATATTGTTTTAAATTAAGACAAAATGGATTTAATTTTAATGAATTCGCACTTGTTTCTATTATATTAGCGCTACATTTTAAACACAGTAATTAAGATATACAGTATTTAAGTATTATTTTTTTTATGTTTTCCGTCTTTGTCTTAATATTGTGAAACAATAATTTTAAAAATAGTTTAGAAAAATAAAAATAAATATTCTTGAATATCATCTTACTTTTAACATTTTGTATAATATTTAATAGCTTCACAATGTATCCGACACAACAGGTTAGGAGCGAACTAGGGAATCTAGTGTTCAAACATTACGTCCCACATTTAAGTACTCCGTTCTCCACTTTCTGCCTAATTCTTGAAGCATTTCGTGTAATATAATATGTATTTAATTCAGTGCGTTTTAAATAAAGTCCTATAAAAGTAATGTCCTATATTGACACTAGAATTGTTATATTAACTAAATATATCAACCTATCAACTAATCTAACGTCAGACATTACACACAATTGAGACATCAGCCAGACCAGATCATTTCGCCGTTTTATCTCGTTAAATGTAACTCTGTTAAAGCGAAAGAAGCCTTTGCCCTTGTGTTATTTATAACCTACCTACGTAGTGTACTTTGGTGATTTATAACCTACCTATATGTAGAGTAGCTATATGTCAAGCAATATGTGATTTTAATTTCACCAGCGACAGAAGATATTACAGGATTTTCTTTAAGCTTTAATGTGATTTTTTTAGGTTCACGCTGCATCTCGCACATAGCAGGATAAGCAGAGGGACCGACAAACTAGTGTCAAAACACTGTCCTCATTAAGACACTTCTATTCCGCCGAATTCTCAAGACATTGCGGATTGAGTGGCGAAACTCAATGCCTCGTTTTATATATCAGAGCGGGGAAATTATTTTTTTTAAACATAACTATTCCTCCGATTATGGATAGAACACACAAATATTGTGTTCGTTGTCGAGTCAGACGTTGGCCCACTGAGTCACGATGGACTTTTATTAATGGAGTTCTTTGACACTAGGATCCCTCTGAAAAAACGTAAAGCTGCGTAAACGTAAAGCTATTTCTTTGATAATACTCACAAATCCAATCCATCCAATAAATTATTTAAAAAAAAACATCATCAATCTTAGACACTTTTTAAATTACTTCAAAAAAAAAAAAACAATCTACCTCCAAGTATTATTGTCTTTTAAGACGATTCAAATTAAAAAAATGAGATTTGATTTCAAGCTTTGTCGAGTTGAGTGGCAATTACAAATTTCACTGGAGCGTCAAGTGTGACCGAAGTTACCGTTCCCATAACGGTAGCGGTAGCGTATGGACCATAATTAGTTAAATTGTTCGCCTTCCCAATAATTTACGCTACCGGGCTTGCTGCAACAGATACCCAAGACGCCATTGTTTCTTATATCTAAAGTTTATTATTAAGATTATTATGTTTATTATGTTTATGAGGCCAGTCGTGGCGCAGGGGCACAAGATGTGACTACAAAATCGACTGGTTGTGGGTTCAATCCCTCTCGAGGAGATAAAATATTTATTTACATTTATGTTTTCATTTCTTCGCTCTGGTGTCTGAAACTTGGCGGAAAGTGGGGAACGGAGTGTCTTAACACTAAGTTTCCTCTGCCTACCCTGCTGTGTGCGTGAAGCTGGTTTAATTTTTTAATGATGTTTATGGTAAAATTTATTTATTATAATACACTATTATTTGATAATCAGCTTCCGCACACAGCAGGGTAACACTCCGTTCCCCACTTTCTGCCAAATTCTGGAGGCATCGCGTGTTGAGTGGCAGAACTCAACGCCGCGCTTTGCCTCGACACTAGAGTGAAGAAATGGAAATATAAATTGAAGTAAATATTTCATCTCCTCGAGTAGGGATCGAACCTACAACCAGTCGGTTTACAGTCACACTTTGTGCCGCTGCGCCACGATTGGCCTCAATGATTATGTAGCGTATAGTTAAAATATCAAATTACGTTTTTGTTTAACCTAACCGCACCTTTAAATGATTATACATATTGGAATAACTTACATGTTTACGATATACGCCAAAATTTGGCAAAAACATAGAACGTCTTTGTTATGCTGATATCAAAATAAATAATATTATATGAAATACACGCCAAATCGGCCATCGTGGTGCAGCAGCACAAGTGTGTGACTGTAAACGCGACAGTTGTGGGTTCAGTGTCATAGGGGAGAATGAAATACTTTACACTGCATTCTTAATTTTTCTCACAACTGTCCAAAAATTACCTACTGAGTGGCGGAGCTCAACGCCGCGCCACATCTAATATCTTATAGAACAACAAACTCAAACAATACGAAAATATGTAGATACATGAAAACAGATCAGACGTACCCTCTGTGCCCGGCCGCGCACCGTTACCGGTATTTGGGTCGGTCCGCCCGTAGCAGTATGCCACGGGTTGACGATGTTATTTATATCAATTAAACACGCGTTGTGTCATTTTTGTGTCTGTCCGTGCGTTATTGGGTTAGTTGGGGTATTCATTCTAATAGGCTGTAGTGTAGGTATTATAGAAGGTATTTTTTTTTAGTTTCACGTTTTTTTGCCTCATGGCTGGATTGGGTGAGGGAATCTAGTGTTAATACATTCCGTTAATTTTTTATATAGATATTGCTTATTGGGATACGAAACTCGACGCCGCGCTTTGTTTATTTGTCAATTATTATTATAGACCTGTCGTGGCGCAGCGGCACGAAGTGTGGCTATAAAACCGACTGGTTGTGAGTTCGATCCCCACTCGAGGAGATGAAATATTTACTTAAATTTATATTTCCATTTCTTCGCCCTGGTATCGAGGCTAAGCGCGGCGTTGAGTTCTGCCACTCAACACGCAATGCCTCCAGAATTCGGCAGAAAGTGGGAAACGGAGTGTCTTAACACTAGGTTCCCTCTGCCTACCCTGTTGTGTGCGGGATGCAGCGTTAAGCTGTTTATTTTTAATTATTATAGATTTTTTTTATTCTTAAATTCTGTTCGTTTCCTTAAACTATTTAAAAATTGCGTAGTTATCTTTCGTTATTAAACCTAAAAGTAGGGGACCAACGGATATTACATTAAATTCCGTAAAATACGAGAAATGTTTTAATAAACTACTTTTCCTAACGTTCGACCGTAAAAGGTGCTTTTCACAGTTGTAATGTAAATGTACTGTCGTAATTTCATTGTTTATGCGACAGAAATATTATAATAATGTTATTTGTACCAGTGTCAAGTTAGTAGGTCGAATTTCTTATTAAATATTGTACTCTATTGAGGGCTAGTGACCCGCTCGCGGCTTCGCCTGCTTGATTTTTTTAAATATTAATTTACTAATCTGTATTACTTTTGGTTTCTAATAATAATATCCTTTAAAAATCATATCTATACATATGTTTAAAAGAAAAGTCAGAAATCAAAGCGATTTTTTATGTTACCAGAGCGAGGAAAAGAAAATAATACCTCCCCCGAGTGAAAATCGAACCCACAATCACGTTCACCGTCGCGCATGCCGTTGCGCCACGACGGCTTCCATAATACGTTTCATAATTTTATTTGTACGCACTTACTTCAGTATTCCAAAGCTTGAGTTTAAATCTTTATCTTTATAGCGTTACGGTAATGTTAATAGGAATACTATATAAGTAAATAAAACATAATATAATATTGTAGTAATATTCTTTTTAAGTTTATGTTAGATCTCATCGAATTTTGACCAGTGGATTATTAGAAACTGGGAAGAGTTTTCATTTATTAGCTTACCGCTTCAATTTCATTTTATTTTATTCTTTTAAGGTAAGCTTTTCTTGAGTGCCGAATTTTGAGACTGTTATGGCGCAGGGGTAAAGACGTGTGGCTGTAAACGCGACGGTTGTGAGTTCGATTTCCACTTTCGGGGGAGTGAAGTATTTAATAGTTCAATTTCGCTCCGGTAACGGATCAAAGCGGCATTGAGTTGAGCCATTTAAAACGAAATGCCTAGTGAATTTGACGGAAGGTGGGGAACGGAAGTGTTTTAATAGGAACGGAGTGTCTCAACACTTAGTGCTCACATGTCCTCTGCCTACACTACCATGCGCAGGATGCTGCATAAAGCCAAAAAAGATAGTTAAACGCGACAGTTGTGGATTCTTATTCAGGGTGATTATTATTTTTTATTTCTCGGTTCTGATTGAATGCAACGTTTAACAGTATTTTAAACATGGTCGATACGGCCGCCTACTCTGGTATATACGGGATACAGCGTGAAACTATAAAAAAATATTTCTAACATAGTAAATGTATACATTGTATATAACATACGTACGTGTTTTCCTTAATGACGTGACCCACAAGAAGCTACACCAGCTACGTGCCATACAGTCTGTGACGGAATGTCGTCGATTTTGTCACTTATGCGTGACGACACTCGGTGTTATTGTGTTTGGTACGAAACTGGGAACATGACCCCCTTAGCAATATGCTATGTGAGATATAAAATAGTAAATTAAATTAGTTTCACGCTGTATCCCGCAAACAGCAGGGTAGGGAGAGGGAACATAGTGTTAGGATACTCCATTGCGCACTTTCCACCGAGTTCTGAAGGCATTGTGCGTTGAGTGCCGAAACTCAGCGCCGCGCTTTATACCTCGACACCAGAGCGAAGAAATGAAAATATAAATTTAAATAAATATTTAATATCCTCGTGTGGGGATCGAACTAACAACCAGTTGATTTTAGTCACACTTTGTGCCCTTGCGCCAAGACTGGTTATATGAAAAAGCATTTACTAAATATCCATTAAGAAGGGTACGAAACCGGGAACATGACCTTCTTAGCAATATGCTATGTGAGATATCATTTACATACTAAATACTTATTAAGTATGTGTTCAAAACGTGACAGTGTAAGTTTGGATAACTGTTTAGATTTCAATTATTGTATGCGACGTTGGTGACTTCAAATTCCGTTTAGGGTAAAATTATATATATTTTTTAAATGTTAATGAATTAGTTCAAGTACTTACCAATTAATTCTAATCTCTTAAAGTTGCACATACCTGCAAACAAAATTAAATTTATTATTACAGAACAGAACAAGAATTAAAATAATATTTCTATTTAATATCTCTAGTACTATAACATGTTTAGCCGGCCGTCGCAAGGGCACAAGAGTGTCAATGTAACGTAACAGTTATTATGGTTCGGTTCCCACTCGGAGAAATGAAAAATTGTTTATTACTATTTTCATTTCTATTTGGCACTAAAGCAAAACCTCGGCGTTGAGTTACGCCACACAACGCGCAAAGCTTCTAAAAATTTGGCGATAAATGAAAACCTACGGAGTGTTTTAACATAAGGTTCCCCTATTTTTGGCATTTTTAAAATGTGATTCCATATTTTTCTAAATAATTAACAGATTCCTCTTTCTACCCTGCTATATGTGGGATGTAGCACGTTGGTGAAGCTGTTTTTCTTATAAAATGTATATCTATGTTAGATTTTTAGCACGGCGATTGTAGATTTCAGGGAAGTCTTTTACACAAGGCTCCATCTGCATACCACGTTTTGTGAAAAAAGCTACTTAAGCGTAAAGCTACTAGATTTGAACTCACACCTACAATAGAAAGCCACCTCAATCACACTAATCATCATCAAATATTGATTTAAGCCATAAATAATCAAATGATAGAGATCGGTATGTAAATGAATTGGTAACGCTATTTTAATAACATACAGACGACGGGAAGCGACAGTGGGTCAGATTCATCTATCTATACTATAATATATAAAATAGTTGAAAAATATGTGTGTTTATTTAATATTTTTAAGAAGAATCATTGAGGGTTACGGAGAAATAGTAATAGAACTATTATACATATATCTGTGATTTTTATAATTTTTGTCTGTGTTTTTACACGTCACAACTTGGACAGAATGAAACCATGTTTTAGAGATTGGGAAGGACAAAGTATGTTGGGAATTAAGCATAATCGAGCTTAAATATAGAAATAAAAAAAAATGGCTCAAGGAGGCAAATAAAAGTTTTTTTTTGCATAATATATATTTCAGTGATGGAGATATCCCGAAACATCTGATGTGGAACTCTAAAAAATTAGATGCTAAATTCAAGTCATGCGGCTTTGATTTCTGCAATTTAAAAATTAAATAAAAAGAAATTAAATAGCAGAAATTTAAAAATTCATTTTTGTCTTTTTTTTTCAGCTTCACGCTGTATCCCGCACACAGCACGGTAGGCAGAGGGAACTTAGTGTTAAGACACTCCGTTCCCCACTTTCCGCCAATTTCTGGAGGCATTGCATGTTGGGTGGCGCAACTCAACGCCGCGCTTTCCCCTCGACACCAGAGCGAAGAAATGAAAATATAAATGTAAATAAATATTTCATCTCCTCGAGTAGGGATCGAACAACAACCAGTCGATTTACAGGCACACTTTGTGCCCCTGCGCGACGACTGGCCTTTAATTTTATTTTTTTTTTGCTATCGCCAAATCAGATTTCTGCGATTTAATATTCCGAAAACTGGGAAACACAGTGTCTCAACACTAGGTTCCTTCTGTGAATGCTATCATGAAGCTATCAAAAAATCTACTGTTAATGCGAACAAAACCGCGAGCACAAACTAGTCTAAATATAATTAGCAATACATAAACATGGCAACGGTAACACGCTCATGTGAACTGTAACTATCGGTTATGGAAATGGCGGTTTTAATTAAGAAATGGTTTCAAATTAATAAGTTAAGTCTTCAGTAAACGTTAGTTAATTTTAATTTTAGTTTTATACGTGACATTAAGACATTTTTAAATATTTTTAACCGCCTTTAAATAAAGGTGGTTTGACATGTATGTATGTGATGTTGGGATAGAATAATATTTTAGAGTTTATAGTTTTTTTAAAACACTATACCTATTTTTCTCGAATCGGGAATCGAGCCCACAACATGTAACGTTTACTGTCGCACGCTTGTGCTCCTGTGCCACGGCTGACCCCTAACAAACGAGAATATTTGTTTTGGATAATCCATTAGGTAGGTCAGGAGAGGCCAGTCGTGGCGCATAGTTTGACTGTAAAACTGACTGGTTGTGGGTTCGATCCCCACTCGAGGAGATGAAATATTTATTTAAATTTATATTTCCATTTCTTCGCTCTGGTGTCTGCCACTCAACACATAATGCCTCCAGAATTCAGCAGAAAGTGGGGAATGGAGTGTCTTAACATTAGGTTCCCTCTGCCTACCCTGTTGTGTGCGGGATTAAGCGTGAAGCTGATTTTTGTTTTCATTAGGTACGTACGTTTGAAACTTATTCATATCTATTTGACCATGCAAGCAAAGCCGCAGTAAAGGGCTAGTGTATATATAAAATTGATAGAATAAAGCGGAAGCCACCTAAATTTTACCACAGGAAGGCTAATAGGGTGATGACATTGTTTAAATCGGATTTCGCTGTAATCTTGTAAAACTGTACGTGAAACATTTTATATATAGCAAAGTATATTATATGTATATTTAAACTAAATATTTTCATGAAAAAGTATTCTAAATTTATATTAGATATAAAAAAACCAAATCAGCTACACGCTGTATCCCGTTCACAGCAGGGCACATAGGCAGAGGGAACGATCCTTTCCCCTTATTTGATATAAAATGTTTTTGAAAATTTCTGCACTATGGGGGATGCAGGGGTCACTAATTTGGGCTAAATGAGGAGAATAGAGATTCTTCACCAGGTTTCTGTCACTCGCTTCGTCCACTGTCAGCAACCCTCATACATTCCCTCCACAGTACTTATACTTTTTACGCGGCCTTCCTCCAGTAACATACATATCGTGTCCTAGAATATCAACCGAGTTCTCCCACTGCCACTCTTACCACTCACACTTGTTTCCTTAACCATTTTTACCATAATTTAATCATTCATTCCATTCCACATCACACATTCAAATTCTAAGCATAAATGATCCTAAAATTACCCAAAAAAAAATATCGACTATACACAAAGAAACTACCCGGTAGGAACGACCGATAACAAATGTTCCAAGAACAAAGTAGCTAATTTAAAATCTGCTAGATACATTCTTATTTATTGCACATATTAGCGGAACTAAATGGCCGCCATTACTCAATCAGGTTACGCTTGTAAATCAAAATCAATGACGTTGGCATATTGGTAGCCGTGGTGTATTATTTTAATAGTTTTATCTTTATTGTGAGGTCGTCTGTGATCGGAACAACGATTGATGTGGGTTCGATTCCTTCTCGAGGAAACATTTCTGACGTTTATTTTCGTATCTTTGCTCTGGTATACAAAGTGCAGTGTTCAGTTATGCCACTCAACTCAATTCAATATTAAAGTTTTGCGGAGAATAGGAAACGAAGTGACTTAGCATTAGTCTTCATTTGAAGAATCTGCTATATGCGGAATACAACGTGAAGCTTTTTATTATAGTAAGTGTTTGAGAATAAAATTGGTTCAATAGTAGTCAGTGAGTAGTGCATTTCTGTACCAATTTTGTATACATTTACTAAGATCATTTAAGAACTTTATCTAAAACCCTAAACTAAGAACTGAATGAAGAATAATTTTCGGGACATTGCGTGTTAATCGGCAGAACTTACAACTTCTCTTTATCTTAATACCATAGCGAGAAAAAAAAATAAATAATACCACCGAGTGGAAATCGAACCTACAACCGTCAGACGTTGTGCCGCTGCTCCACAACCGCTTTATAAGTAGCATAAAACATATAAAACATATGAACGCATAATATATCCCTGTCTCTCATACAGAATGAATACATATTTGCAAATGATGCTACAAATGGCTTAGTTTGTTGTGATAAATGATTTCATCATTTCGGTCGGTCATACCTCGTAACGTATGGAGATGGATCGACGACTAAAGCAAGTATTAACATAAATGAAGTTGTTAGTGTAAAGTAAAATGGTTTGTAATGGGCGGCGGTGCATCAGGCTGATGGAATTGCGAGATGGTTGCTCTTACAGTGCTGGTTTTAATGGTTGCTGTATACTTCAAAATATGTTTTATTTTTGCGATTCTAATTTAATAAAATTTTATTATGTGATGGTTTTGCTCATGATTTGTTGGTTGTATAAAATTAAATGTAGCTGAATATAAATATACGTATATTATGTTCTGTACGAAATTATACTCGACAAATATAAGTTGAAGTATTGTGTTCTAAATTTTAAATATAATATGTAAAAATCACTTTACTAGTTGCTAAACTCTACAGTCTCTGCATTCGCTTCGACCACTGTTATCAACCCGCACATACATTTCCTCTGGATTATACTTATGTTTTTTTTGTGAATTTTGACCCAGTATCACTGACACTGTGTCCTCGAAGGTCAACCGAGATCTTCTGCTCAATCTCTTACTACTCACACTCACTTTGCCATTATTTCAACTCAACGTCACACATAGAAATCAAACAACTATTTCTATTATCTGTGTTCCTATATCTATCACCTAAGTTCCAAATTAAATTAAAATCAAAATTAAATCAACTTCACACTGTATCCCGCACACAGCAGGGTAGGCAGAGGGAACCTAGTGTTAAGACACTCCGTTCCCCATTTTCTGCCGATTTCTGGAGGCAGTGCGTGTTGAGTGGCAGAACTCAACGCCGCGCTTAACCTCGACACCAGAGCGAAGAAATTGAAATATAAATTTAAGTAAATATTTCATCTCCTCGAGTGGGGATCGAACCTACAACCAGTCGGTTTTACAGTCACACCTCGTGCCACTGCGCCACCACTGGCCTAAAGTACCAAATGCTAAAATGAAACAGAGTTGCGGGCTACCACTAGTATTCTAACATCGTTCGGGGTCACACAAGTGGCTCATCTCCGCCCGTCCTACAAAACAAACGCAGATGCGTACAGAATGCTGGCCAATTACGTTACGAACAAAAACTGCGGCGACGTAATGAGCGTTGTGACGTTAGAATGTTGGCCGTCCTCGTGACAGGGTTACTTCGTATAGATAGATAGATAGATAGATAGTAAAGATTATTTCATTTAGAATTCATCGATATTAAGTTATAGTTTCACGCTGTATCCCGCATATATCGGGATAGGCAAATGACAATGTTAATATACTACTTTCGCCACGCACCGCCCAATTTTTTATGATTGTGTGTTGAGTGGCGGAACTCACTTTCTCTTGTCAGCAAAGCAAATGTAAATGAAAATAATGCATTACCGTCAGTGAAAATCGAACCCACAGGCGTCACGTTTACAGACAGCTCGCTCGCTCGTTCTGACACTGCGTCACCACGATCTTATTTATACTAACATTCATATATTCATACGAAATAATATGGACCAATTTAAAACAGAAGCAATAACTTTACGGGTAGTTAGAAATCCATTTTTTTTTTGCTGAAGTGATTTGTCAGTCACCTCTTAATAGTCTTATATACAGACAGCATTTAGCACAATAATCTATAGAATAAAAAAATTGGATGTGCGCACGCGCCGCTGTCGGGTCGATCGCGACGAATTGTGGCGCACGAATGACACAGCGGCCTAGTTGTGGCCTGCGTGGTGCTAGTTTGAGAATGGTTAGAATATTTCATTACATATTTTTTATATATTAAATAAGCCCCGTCATGGTGCAGTTGTAGCGTTTTACTGAACTGAAACGCGAACTGGCTGAACGCTACCGAAGAGCCACGAGTTTGGTTCCTACTCGAGAGAATTAATTATTTAATAGTTTTATTTATTTTATCTGATAACAAAGAAAAGTGCAGCGTTGAGTTCCACACTCAACAAGCTATGTCTCTTTTTACCCTATTATTCGGGATAAAGCGTGAATTATCTATGAATGTTTTTTTTTTTAATATAGAGCGGTACAACTGGAAAGTCATCTGTGATGATTGAAACAAATATCGTTAAGATAGAATGTACAGACGCATATAAGATATCTCTATTTTTACATATTCCAATCAATCAGCTTCACGCTGTATCCCGCATGCAGCAGGGTAGGCAGAGGGATCGAACCTACAACCAGTCGGTTTTACAGTCACACTTTGTGCCCCTGCGCGAAAATGGAAACATAGTATCTAGTATTTGAATTAAGAATAATAATTTTAATATTTATTCCAAATAAATAACAAACTCGCTCTCACTGTGACCACACGACGAAACGAGGTGAATTCTATTAATTTTAAGTGTATGATTGATGCAAGTAACCGCTGGTCGAATTCCGCAGTTATGGGAGTTTGGCACGACACACTATTAGGTTAGGTCGATTTAGGCAATGGACAAAATACGGTATAAACAAATTGTTTAAAATATAGTTTTATGGTATATTTGGTGAGGGAACCTAATGTTCACTTCGTTCCCCATGCATCACCCAATTTTCGAAAAGCGGAACTGAATGTCGAGCGAAGAAATGAAAATGATTTTTTCCCCTTGGAAATCGAACCTACAACCGTCGCGTTTTAGAATTTTATATAGATTTTCTTTTATTAGAACTTGCAACCGTGATTAATGTTATATCTGTATAATAATACTCTATTTTTAATAATAGATATAACTACTAATAACAGTTTTTTTATTAAATTCTACAAACAAACTGGTTCTAATTGTAAAATAACACAAAAAACTATGTGTTCTTTTAATTGGAACATTTATGCCGTCAAAATTAATTTGCCACATCGAAGCCTGTAGATCATATCGATTTATATTGTAAAAAAATATCTCACATACAAAATTTTTTCATTATACATTATAATATTATGGCATCGATTTTTTTGAATTTTTCTTCTTGACTGAGGCAGAGGGAACATAGTGTTAAGACACTCTGATCCCTAGAAAATGCACAATTTTCGAGATTCCGTTTTGGGTGACGGAACTGAACTCGATGGTATAATTGTTATAAATGTAGATTAATTACTACAAAATGTTATTCTTATTATGAGATAATTACCGTTTTAAATAACTCGATTATTTTAAAATATATAATAAAAGAAGCTTGATTTTTGTATTTTTACGGTGTCTTCCGGAGTGTTAGAGGTACATAGAGTGAAAAGTAAGTAATGCACCTTTTTGCACAATATAAATCATAAAAAATCATTTAAAAAGATGGTGTAGGAGAACCAAGACAAGTATTTGCGAATTTTAATTGCGTTTCCTGTAATATTGCTAATTAGTTATTTGTTAGTAAGATCTTTGATTTTTACGATTATTACACATTTTAAAATAAAGTATTTAACCGATTTAATCGCATATATTTAGTATTATACATTTTTGGTAGTTTGATATAATAATTATATCAACTGACAGACGAATGCCACCTCGGTCTACCACCACGTGTAAACACTACTGCTGTGTTCGAAACATCGGGTTTCCAAAAATATATAATACTAAATATACGAGGCCAGTCGTGGCGCAGGGGCACAAAGTGTGACTGAAAATCGACTGGTTGTGGGTTCGATCCCCACTCAAAGAGATAAAATATTTACTTACATTTATATTTCCATTTCTTCGCTCTGGTGTCGCGGCAAAGCGCGGCATTGAGTTTTGTCACTTAAGACGCAATGCCTCCAGAATTCGGCAGAAAGTGGGTAACGAAGTGTCTTAACACTAGGTTCCCTCTGCCTACCCTGATACAGCGTGAAGCTGACTTAATATACGTGATAAATCTGGTTAAATAGTTTCATTCAAAAAGTCATTTGTTTCACTATAATAATAAATACTGTAAAATCTCCTAAAATATATATAATTATTATAATAAATAAAAATATTTAGAACAAACATTTTGGAATATTTATACGAGATCCGCTACGTTCTCAGAAGTCGTCGACACTCGAGTCGCATATTTCTTATTTTTTTTGTTTCATAACATAAAATCGTCAGTGATTAAAATTATCTGGAAAGACATGTAGCTTATTTTATATAGACTCAATATTTGCAAAATTGATTTAATTAAAGCATTCGTTAAAGGTATTAGGTTATTATCGATTATGGGATAGTCGTCGCCCGCGACTTTGTTTGTTGGTTGGGCTTTAAGATTTTTTATTTTTATATCCCAAATAGCAGGGTTGGCAAAAGGAACCTGGGAACCCAGTGTAAAGACACTTCGTTTTCATTAAAACATGTCTTCCACTTTCTGCCGAACTTGAAGGCATTATGTGTTGAGTCGCGAAATTCAACTCCGCATTTTGCCTTGTTACGAGAAAATAAAAAAAACATTGCCTCGAATAGGAATCGATTCCACAACCGTCGCTTTTACAGAATGCAGCAGACACAGTACTACACGACGGCCTAGGACTTTAAATTTAATTATTTCTTATAAAATTATTTTTTTGTGCTTTTATACTTACATTCTAAATTTCTTCAATTCAAATTATAAAATAAATTTATATTTCCATTTCTTCGCTCTGGTGTCGAGGACAAGCGCAGCGTTGAGTTCTGCCAATCAACACGCAATGCCTCCAGCATTCGTACACTGGGTTCCCTCTGCCTACCCTGCAGTGTGAGGGATACAGTACAATCCTTTTCAAGATAAGTTTTTTCAGCTTTATTTAAAGCTGCGCAAACCAACATTAAAAACTTACGAATGCGAGCTAAAAAATCAAAACGCACATCATTAGAAAAAGGAGATACATGGAACATGCAGGCATACCTACATAAAATCTAGTTATATTAGATTTTCAAAGGCCAGACATCTGGTAATTACATCAGTTCATTTCTATATATAGCCGTCAAGAGCTCGAGCTAGGTTTTTTAGACATCCTGTATACGTCCTAGCAATGCCATTTGTAATAGCTTTTGCCCTTTTTTTAGCTTCCCGCTGTATCCCGCATGTAGCAGAGCAGGCAGGTGGCGCCTAATGTTAACACTCCGCTCCTCACATTTCATTGAATTCGTGTTGGGTGGTGGAACTCGTCATGCTTAGCCTCGACATAAAAGGGAATGAAAATATTAAATATTTCATAGTCTCGAGTGGGAATCGAACCCACAACCTATCGCATTTGCATATGCTTGTGTCGTGTCACGACTAGCCTGAAAAAATTGTCATCGTTACTGTATCTATTAATAGAGCCAGACGCCTCAGAACCAGTTTTAATTAATAAATGATCTTAAATTACACATAAATTGTTTTTTTTTTACTATATTACATTATCTGAGTGTATTGCATAGGATTTTATTATATTTTTGTATGATTTGAATGAATTTATTCGAAGTACTAAAATTTTATTAGATTTTTAAAGTTTTTATTTCATCAAAATAAAATTTTGTTTTAAATAAATATATTATGTTAAAAAAATGATAACTTAAAATTAAATACCTATACAGTACCTACATATGAAAACCGTTAAAAATCATGTCTTATTTAACTGAAATATAATTTTTCCTGCAAAATTATAAAAAATCTTAACATTCAACTCAAACTTATGAAAATGAATTGAAAAGTAGACACTGAACACGCATTTTTTTCTAGCAGAATAATAAACAAAACACCATTTCTCAATTTCGAACGTACTAACTTGAGGACCAGAGTGTGTTAACACTAGGTTCCCTTTGCCTTTCCCTATATGTGGAACAAAGTGTGAAAATAAAGACAATATAAAATACATACTACCCCGAGTGAATTCAAATTTAAAATCATTGTGGATCAGACATCTTAACTCCGGTTAAAATGGCATTTATCATTTATAGTACACGGCCTTAACTCAGAAATGTTATATAAACAGATAATAGTAAAAATTATTTGTATTATTATAATTGAGGCCAGTCTTGGCGCAGCGGCACAAAGTGTGACTGTAAATCGACTAGTCGTGGGTTTGATCCCCACTCGAGGAGATGAAATATTTACTTAAATTTATATTCGAGGCTAGTCTGGTCTGGTGGCAGAGAGGCGTGCAGTTCTGCCACTCAACACGCAATGCCTCCAGAATTCGGCAGAAAGGGGGGAACGGAGTGGTTTAACACTAGGTTCCCTCTGCCTACCCTGCTGTGTGCGGGATACAGCGTGAAGCTGATTTTTAATTGTAAAAATAAAAATCCGAATAACATTATAGCCATAACATAGTAATGATACAGTTAAAAAAAGCAAAGTATTTAGGGCATGTTACCACAACTTAATGCAGCTTGAAAGTAAGCTAATAACTTTGGCATTTATCGTTCTATATGTGAATTTTAAGTTGAAGTGACAAGGACTGTTTTAGATCGATCTGGAGTGTGCTCTTTTATTTTGTTACTAGCTACCCGCTCGCGGCTTCGCCCGCTCGTATTATACGATTATTTATTTTGTCATTTGAATTCTTTTTGAGATCTTTTAAACATTATTATTTTAAAGACTATGGTACTGACTGGACTATTAAAATGGTAGCTAAAGTTTTATCCAATTCAATAAAACATTTAATTAATAGCAATATTATCGAATATTTTTTTATTATTTTGACATAACTTTTTATTTAAGATTTCAAGTAACATGTTCGGTTCCTAGATAAAAGTATCGAAAGTTAAAAATAGTAAATTTTATTGCTTTTTTGTAATAAACTAACAAGTGTTAAAAATCGGAAGCGGGTAACGTTTTTAAAGAAACACGTTAAAAACACACACCGTCTATATGATTCTAAACTATTTTGAAAGAGATACTATGTAATTGCAATAAGTGATATGTATCACCTACTAACAATACTTCACACTAGTTTCCTTCCAACAGGTCACCGTCACTTACAAGCGAGTGCCCCCGATTGACACAATTCCACTGCTTTTATAGTTATTTTCCACCTAAATCTACCCTCTTTTACACGAGTATGCTAACACAAGGTTGGTTTTCGATTACATACACGTATAAAAAATGCATAAATAACTATTTTTTCAAATGTTGACAAAAAATCTTTAAAAGCACTTCTTAGTAATTTATAAGAGCAATATAAACTTTTTTTTTATTCGATTTTTCACTTTAGATACTTTACCTAAGGACCATCGGTTTGTCATAATACAACAGTGAAAACTGCATTAACATCGGTTAGGTCGTTTATGAAATAAGCGATATCAAGAAATTTTCAACCCGAATTTGAGACATTGGTGTTACGACGGAACTCAACACCGCACTTTAACTAATCAGAATGAGGAAATAATAATAAAGTCCCCCGAGTAGGGATCGAATCCACAACCATTGCCGTTTCATTTTTCCACTGCACTGGAAGAAAGTTTAAAAAAAAAACCCAAAACCCTGTAAATTTGTACATATTTTTATTATAAATTTATTCTTTTACATATATTTGGCCCAAAAATCCTTTTTGAGTTATGTTATATAGTCAGAATTAATGAATCACTTTGTTTTCGCTTGTAACGACAACGCGCCTTGGTTATGATTGATATTTTTAATTATGTTTCCAGACATTTTGGCACAAAGTTTATATGACAGCATAAGGAATTGTTTTTTGAGCTATCGTCGTGGAGCAGGTCTCATAAGTCCTCGACTGTAAAATGACGTTTGCGGGTTCGATTCCCTTTCGGGAGAATAAAATATTTAATATTTTCATTTCCTCGCTGTCCCAATGTACCTGCTGCTATTTAAAACGCATTGCCTAAAGAATTCGGCGGAAATTATGGAAACGGAAGTATTTTAACACTAGGTTCCCTCGGCCTACCCTGTTGTGTACGGGATATAGCGTGAAGCTAAAATAAAGAATATTTTTTATCAGCTCCTTGCCGGATCCCAAACATAGCAGCGTAGGTAGAGACAACCTAGTGCTAGTTAGTATAGCCTCCTATTTCGGAATTGTAGGGTTCAGTGAATTCAACGCTGCAACTTATTTCACATAATCGGGAAAATCTAAATAGTACTTACTTATGAATAAGAACCGCAAAGATTGTGGGTTTGATGTCCGCGTATAATGCTCCTAATTATTAAAGAGACATAGACAGGGAACCTCTAGGAAAAATACACTGATCCAATTTCCCATGATGAAGTTGATGATGAAGCCAGACATAGCGCGTTTTATAATGAAGAAAATGAAACCAAAAAGTTTAAATATATTTTTGCCAGAAGATTGAAAACAAAATATGAATAATAACTAAGTATATCTATTTATAGTATACTGGTGTACCATTTAAATTTCTAATCGAATATAATATATCTTCCCGGCGTAACCAGCATTTCGCTATGAACCGGTTGTACCAGCTCGTACCGCTCTAATCGCATTATCACTCATATGACAATAATCTTATTTTTTCAGCTTCACGCTGTATCTCGCATAAGCGGGATAGACAGAGAGAATCGATATCAAGACACTAAGTTTCTCACATACAGCCAAATTTCAAATTCAAATCAGCGCTGCGCTTTGCCTTATTACTACAGCGAGAAAATATTTTAAAAAAAAATCTGCACAGTGGGAAATGAACCCGTATCTATCGAGTTGCTGCGCCACGAAACTCTCTAATTAATCAGTATAGAATTAATTAACATTATTTAATTTTAAGGGAGCCATAAATAAAGTGAATATACTGGCTGCCTACTGTTTAAATGTTATAGAATTTGCTATTCGACACGCAATATACAGTTAATTGTTAGAAGGGATATAAAATGACGCTACTGTAGTGCAGTGGATTTGAATGATTAATGCGATAGTTGTGGGTTTGAATAAAAATATTTATGCTTAGGTTTTTTGCTACTTTTTTTTCAGCTTCACGCTGTATCCCGCACACAGCAGGGGTGTTAAGACACTCCGTTCCCCACTTTCTGCCGAATTCTGGAGGCATTGCGTGTTGAGTGGCAGAACTCAACGCCGCTTTTTTGCTACTTGTATCCCGAATGTAGCGGGGTCGGCAGACGGTACCTAAGAACACTTAAGACACTCCGCTCCCATTAAATCACTTCCGTTTTCCGTCCTCTCTTACTGCCATATTTTGGAAGTATTAAATGTTGAGTGGCGGAAATCAACTTTGTGCTTTGCCTCGTTACTAGAGCGAAGAAACGAAAATATAAAACATTTCATTTCCTCAGAGTAGGAATCGAACTCACAACCTGCCATTGGTGCGATGCGCCACAACTGGCCTCATCATAAAATACATTCCGTAAAAGATTATATGAATCCCTAATTAAACGGAATAAATAGAAAATTAACTTTCACGTTTAACGTCAAACGGGATAAACCGTCGCGTCGTTCCGTTAACAGAACGCTCTTTGATCGATTATCTCGAGACACTGCCGGCGAAAGTTTAATTGGACGCTTTAATTGCTAGGTGTAGGCGGTTTTTGAATTTTAATAAAATAATTAATATTATAATATTTCACAGCGGTGTGTTGTATTTAGTTGTTATTTATAGACTGCTGTTGCTTGGGAAGTGACCTGTTAACCTAGTGTTAAAAGACTCTGTTTCCATTGAGGCACTTCCGTTAACCACTTTCCGTTGCATGCTGGAGGCAATGCATGTTGAGAGGTGGAACTCAATACCATAAAAAAATATTTAATATTTCATTTTCTTGGGTGGCAATCGAACCCACACCTGTACTGCCCCTATGCCACGCCTGTACTATTTGATGACAAGGAGAAAATATAAATAGAAGTATATGTATGTGTTATTTTGATTGATAAGCTACATTAATGTAAAATTTCATCTAAATAAATCTGTTCATTAGTTTTTACGTGAAAGTGCAACAAACACATCCTCACAAACTCACATTTATAATATTACTAGGACTATATATTTCATATATAAAAAAATAAATTAAATCAGCTTCACGCTGTATCCCGCGCACAGGAGGGTAGGCAGAGGGAACCTAGTGTTAAGACACTCCCGTTCCCTACTTTCTGCCGAATTCTGGAGGCATTGCGTGTTGAGTGGCAGAACTCAACGCCGCGCTTAAATTCGACACCAGAGCGAAGAAATGGAAATATAAATTTAAGTAAATATTTCATCTCCTCGAGTGGGGATCGAACCCACAACCAGTTGGTTTTACAGTCATACCTCGTGCCACTGCGCCACGACTGGCCTCAAACTCATATATAAAACTTGATCTAAATACCTAATCATTTAACACCATGTAGGCAACGTAATAGATACTTTTGTAATTTAATCAGTTGTATAAAAATCCGAGACGCGGTGAAATCAGGGTGAAATTATAGTAAGAAAGCAACTCGTTAGTATGCTCATGGTGCGTGAACGCTAAAACTGACACCGAGATCGACCCGAGATAAACTTAGAAAAAGGCTAAATTTTCTTATAATGGGTTGTTATAATAATAAGATTATATTTTTTATCTTAGTATAAACTTGTATTATGCATTTATTTAAAACTAGCGATCCGCTCGCGGATTCGTCCGCTTGAACTATATAATTATTTATTTACTAATCTGAAGTGGGGCCTTCCCCACGTCTTAACACTAGGTTCCCTCTGCCTATCCTGCTGTGTGTGGGATATAGCGTGAAGATGATTTGATTTTTTTTAATTACTTATCTGAATTATCTAAATGTTCCATTAACATTATCATGTTCGAAGAAAATTCAATAAAACAATTACTTTTTAGCAATTTTGCCGAACAAATTAATTTATATAATTTTAAAATATTTTTTTATATCTCAATCAATTTAAATAAAAAAAAGTGAAAACCTGATTAGCCTGAACGAAGTCATATATACAAACAAATAAACAAACCAACAAACAGACATTTTTTTTGAACCATCGTTCTGGGTTCTATTACCATTATAGATGTTCCTAAGAATAGATTTTCTCAAATAACTTCAATGTACAGACAGCGAATAATACCCTACAATTTTATTATACGCCTACCCTGCTAACTTCGGGATACAGCGTGAAGCAGACAAACAAATGTCAATACAATTTATATTTTTTTGTTATCCCGCACACAGCAGGATAGGCAGCGGGAACCTAGTGTTAAGACACTCCGTTGAGTGGGAGAACTCAACGCCGCGCTTAGCCTCGACACCAGAGCGAAGAAATGAAAATATAAATTTAAGTAAATATTTCATCTCCTCGAGTGGGGATCGAACCCACAACCAGTCGGTTTTGCAGTCACACTCCGTGCCACTGCGTCACGACTGGCCTCAGCAAAATTTATATTTGTAAATGTAAATATAATATTTATATTTACAAAAATAAATCCAGTAATGATGGATACGACACGGCGTCCATTATCGAAACTCGATTTCGTCACTCCAACGTATTTAAAAATAAATAATATTGAAGTGAGTAAATTGAATGAACATAAAACAATCAGAACCATATTTCACGGTTTGAGAGATAATAATTTTTAAGAGGGAAACACGTCAGCGACAAATATACGGCCGCGGTAACCTCATTCTGGGTACCAATAACACTTTCGATTTTATTCATATGGGCTATAAAATTTTGAAAGTTAAAATTTGATAATTATATAGGAAAAAACGTGATTCAAATATTTGAACTCTTTTAGGAATTTAATATCTAGAGATAATTATGTACAGTTTTAGCGTAGTTTAAGTGGCAGATAAAAAATACATATAGTAGATATGTATGGGTAATCATTTAGAAAAAGTTTAAAAAGTTACGCTTCTGCTGTTTATTTTTAGACAGTATCCCGCACATAGCAAAAGTAGGCATAGGGAACCTGGGAATCTAGCTGCTAAGCCACACCGTTCCCACTGAGATACTTCCATTTTCCATTTTTCGCCCAATTCTGGAGGTATTACGTGTTGCGTGGCGAACAAGTAGGAATCGAACCCACAATATATCGCGTTTATCGTCGTATGCTTGTGCCCATGCGCCATAACGAGGTGCCTGAGTCAAAATATAAAAAAAAAACTAATGTTATCTATTTTTTGACGTTTTAATTGATAGATTAAAAACGAACATATGATATTTTTCATTCTATAGAACAAATTTTGTGTTTCTGAATAAAATGTTTTTATTTTTGAGTGACACTCCATTAGTATTTCTACACTATAAGGACCATATCATATAACTATTTTATTCTACTATCTCTTTATTACATTACGTAATAAGACAATAAAGAAATAGAAATCAAATATAAATATAAAATAAATCAATCCATAAACAAACAAAACAAAAACAAGTGACATCACGAAAAAAAAAGTACACCATAAACAATAATAATTTTTTGCAACTGTCACAGATACTGAATGAGCGTGTGACATACGCGTCAAACGGGTAATATAATTGAGAACTGTCAGTGAGCTGTCAGTACAGTGGAGTTTCAGAGAAATTAGTGGTACAGTGTGGCACTGCCAAGTTTTTGTTAACTGACATTGAACTTGATCGCGTAATAAATATTTTTTAAGCATTCCATTTTTTTTAAACGAAAATAGCGGAACTCGTCTCTCATTATTTATATAATGAGAACGTTTTATTGCCCCGTGTGGGATTAAACTCTCAACCATCACGTTTGATACAGAAGCTGTACCGCTGAGCCACGAAGGACTTAATATTTCTGTTCAGCTTCACGCTATATCACTCATATAGCAAGGTCAGACAATCTAGTGTTAAAACACTCCATTTTCTGCTGCATTTATCAGACATTGCGTGTTGAGACGGAACACAAAGCCGCGTTTTCATCTTGGTTCCAGGCCAAAGAAATGAAAAAAAAAATATATTACTATTAATTCCTACGAGTGGATCAAACCCTCAGCCGTCTCATTTACAGACAGAAGCTGTGCCCCTGTGCCACTACGGCCTCTACATATGTATATGTACATATATAAATAAATTATGGTAACAAAACAAAATTCCTTATGTTTTATGTTGTTTAAACATGTTTGAAGTAAGGCATTTGTGAGATGGTAAATAAACTGATAATTAGTATTAAATTCTTGCATTGCAATAAACTTTATAGAATGTTAGCACCTAATCAATATAAAACAGCTTGCATCCTTCATTTTATATAAGTAAATACTTGTGATATAAAAATATATTTTTGTAAATAACACTTGTACAGTGGCTTCTGTCATTTAACAACCAATCGCCATAAAAATAATAAAAGAAAAGAGAGAGAGAGAAGAGAGATTTATAACTATAATAAACTAAAAGTGCAACGGATCTAAATAGTAAAAATAATATTTAACATTTGAGGCCAGCCGTGGCAGGGGCGCAAAATGTGACTGTAAACGCGAGTAGTTGTGGGTTCGATCCCCAGTAGAGGAACTGAAATATTTATTTAAATTCATATTTCCATTTCTCCGCTTTGGTGTCGAGGCAAAGCGCGGCGTTGAGTGCCATCATTCAACACGCAAAGCCTCCAGAATTCGGCGGAAAGCTACCTACCCTGCTGTGTGCGGGATACAGAGTGAAGCAGATTTATTTTATTTAATTTTTATATTTAACATTATTAGGTAAAGACCGTCGTGGTACAGCTATTGATTGTAAATGCCATGGTATTGGGTTCGGTTATCAATCGGTAGAATGAATTATTTATATTTCTTCGCTCTAGAAAAAAAAAAAGCACAAGGTTTAGCTAGGCCGATACTTGAGGCATGTAGTGTTTTAACACTAAGTTCACTCTGCTTACCGGCTGTTGTGTGCGGGAAACAGCGTGAATCTAAAAACAAATTAAATTAGGTTTAAATAAGCATTTAATATTTATTAATTACCATAGTAATGTCAGTATTGTCTGTCTGACAGGAAGCTACTACCCGTGCGACTAACAGTTTTGGCTGTGAGGCACCGCGCCGGTGAAAAATTTCACAGCTGCTCCTTTAAAATGCAGTGTAAAAATATCGTTAGTATAGAAAATGTATGAACATATGTGAGTCTATATCTGTATAAGTGAAGGAATGTACGTAAGGGTGTGAGTACGTGCACATTGTCCAATCAACATATTAAAACTTATTATAATGTTCTTGGATAGAATCGAAATACACTTTTGCATTTAAAAAATTGAATTTGAATTTCACTTTCAGATTCACGTTTTATACCCCACTCAGCGGGTCAGTTAGAGGGAACCATATATTAAAGCACTCCGTTCACCACTTTCCGCTGTATTCTGGAGGCATTGCTTGCTGAATGGCGAAATACAACGCCGCGTTTTGCTTCAACACCAGACCAAAGAAAAAAAATATTTAATTTCCCCAAGTGGAAATCGAACCCACAGCCTGTCGTGTTTACAGTCACACGCTTGAGCCCCTGCGCCACAACTGGCACCAATATGTAATAAAAATATTCCACCAATTTATTTCGATTACAAATACTTTACTATCTATTACTTGGAAAATCGTCGAAAGGTCATCGCTAATTCTAAATACGTTGGCTTTGTCATAAATAAAATTCCTACTAGCTATTGTTTGGAATTGGGAGCGTACAGTTATATTGGTCGATTTTTATGCAACACGTTTTGGTATGGCGTGTGGTGCATGGAAAGACCGGATTAAAGTTAGTAAAAAATATTAAATCAATTTCGAATACCTGTCGATATATAGGAGTAGGGTACTATATATTGCAAGAGTGACCATGTCGATACGAGCCTTCAAAAGGGTACCTTCAAAAACTGCGTCTATGTCCACCTTAAATGTCGGCAACGTATCTGTAGCACACCTCTGGTGTTACACGGGGTCATGGACGGCGGTGGTCACTTACCATCAGGTGAATCGTACGCTCGTTTGTCTTTTTCCGTAAAAAAAGACCATGTATCTATATCGTACATGTGCTCTCCAGAAATGCGTTTATACTTCGTAAATCTTAACACTACTGAACCAAGTTTAATGAAACTTGGAGTTCCTTAAATTGGAATATGTTTTACATTTAAGTGAATAGTTCAAAATATCGTCAAGATATCTTTTATTTTTCGAGAAATTTGTAGAAAAAACTTCTTTCTGGGAAATGAATAATGTAATAGTGTCCCAATTTCTAAGAGATAGCTTCATTGGGTAGCGTAGTTCGGAAACGAAATAATATATGCATGAGTGCTAGTTCTCAACACGCTTGTGCCTTAAAGCTGTCTCCGGCTCTTGGGCGGATCGTTTCAGGAAATAAACAGTGCCCTCTGCCAACTTCCTTACTTAACAGTACTTACTATAAATCAATTGTCAATTGAAATGATTCTCAATATTTCCTTTTAGATGAGTCAAATAATGCCGTAGTAGCGCACCGGCGAATGCCTCGAAAATTGTGGAAAAAAGAAAAAATATCAAAATAAAAAAAAATGGAGGCGATCAGAGCTCAATTTTATGACTTTATGTGTAGGTGACATGAATGTACATTTTTTACACATAAATTATTGTTATAAACGTCATATCCAAAAAAGTACTGACGTCCACTGCTGATCCAAGAATCTCCATGACGATCAATCCTGCTCTGCCTGTGGGTTTATAAAAAAATCTTTATCTTTTCAAAAAGAATGATATACCACAGCGATCAATCAGTCCCCCGATCATCAAACCCACAAATAACCCATTTATAAACGCCATTCCCCATCACCACGCCGTCCCAAATATTACCATATCAACCCAAACAATAACTCCAGTACAATTTCGCAATCAAAATACCAAATCCGCGAAGATGACAACAACATAACATTAGTCATGTTAATACTGTGCGAGCGTCGCGCCGTCGCATACATAATGCATCGAGAACGCATCTTATTATGTGAAGTTTTAGTTTTTGTTGGGCTTTTACGGTTGACGCCATGAATATTGAAGGCTGAGCTGGTAACGCCGTGGAGAGGTTTATTTGAAAAAGGACAAAGAAATGTTGTTAGATAGATAGATACCTTGGTACGGCTCGATGCAAATATATGTATGTACGTACATACTGGTACATGCAGTTTGGAATATGTCTTAGAGAACAGAATTGTTCATAAAACGAGTTGTAAATATTTAGAGAATGTATTCATTTTATTACATTTCGACCCAGGTGGTAAGAAAAAAGAATGATGCGGAAAATCGATATCTGTTTAGGGGAAACCGCAATGAAGAGTACATTTATGTAGCAAGAATATCTGGTGAGAGAGGCAGCATTGACCTTCGAGAACAAAGCATCGATCAGACCACAAACTTCATGCTTTCTATGTGATTTTTCTCCAGTATCAACTGGAGGCATAAATAGCACGTGGACCTCCTCGAAGGACATGTATGAAGAGGTTGATGACAGTGGACGAGGTGACGGAGGTTTATAGAATCCGTTGACTGCTCCGTTACCTCTGGATACGTCATAAAGGATGCGAGCGTGAAGTTAAAAATATAAGGATTTAATATAATAAATTAAAATATTTATAATTGCGTATTTCTGCATATGCGCATTACCCGGAGTCGACAGTAAAATACGATCACTAATTAGCACATAAAGCAAAATCAAATCAAATCAGCTTCACGCTGTATCTCGCACACAGCAGAGTAGGCAGAGGGAACCCAGTGTTAAGACACTCCGTTCCCCACTTACATAAAGTAACTGGTCATAAAATGGTTAATTTAATATAGAGTCAAATTAAGACTAACAAAGAAATATTTAAACTCATTATCTCAACAGCAGCCTCTAATAGGTACGTGCGTTGTGCGTATATTGTGAATCATAGTATGTAATGCGTTTGTAGAATATACTTATCTTTTTTGTTCACGCACCTAAATTTCAATACTATTCTTTGCTGTCGGTTAAAATTTAAGATGAGGCGGAATGATATTTTTTATAGAGTATTTTTGTTTTTTAGCTTCACGTTGTATGCCGTATACAGCAGGGTAGGCAGAGGGAACCTAGTGTTAAGACAGTCCGTTACCTTTCCGCCGAAATTTCAATAAAAAAAAACTCAAAGACGCGCGCGTACCAGAGCGAGCGAGCTTAAAATATTAATAAATAACAAATCATTACCCCAGGAAATCGAACCTACAACAGTCGCGTTACAGCCACACGCTTGTGCCACTGCGCCACGAATATAAAGATATTTCCTAATAATATTAGCTACAAATATCTCTGTAACTACTACCTGCATATATTCCCTTGCTTTAAATGTTCATTATGCATAAGCTACTGCACTTAGGTGTGCAAATTTCACTCATACGAAAATGTTCTCTAATAAAATGCAAATAGAGGACAAATTAGTTTGAACTAAACAAGAGCTTTATGCACCCCAGACTGTCTCGAGCCCATCAATGATATCTTCCTGGAAAACAACCGGTGAAATTTGCCATGGTAAGAATTACCTTTCACGACTCAAAATACACAAAATAAACTCTATCACAATGTGTTAGAGTTGAAAATTGATAACAAACTTAACATTTTAGTGTACTTTTTGAAATTTCAACTCTAACAACCAACATTTAAGATAAATTTCAGCAAAATCGAGTGAGAAACTATTATAAAGTACGTGCCTAACAGCTGTTTTGTCTGGTCTTTGTTACAATTTTCGTCGGCGCCAAGGAACGGCTAGGTTCCTTTGTGAGGGACCCTAGAGACGGCGGAATGGGTTGTGAATAACCCTTTACTGTAGAGCTTTCAGTGTGGAAAAACAAGGATTTTCATTTGCAAATGTATAGGGCTCTTTAGAACTACGAAGCATGAAGCCTTGTGCGTGTCTTGGGAATAAGTGTGAGTATAGTTTTAAATATTTTTTTTTTTTAGTCGCTATTTGAACTGTAGAGTTTTCTAGGGTTGGTTCGAAGAGCTCTTAGTGAAATCCTCTAAGGAACTAGAAAATGGGCACTCATTAGTTCTTTTAAGTCATCTAAAAAAACATATAGGTACATGAGAAAGAGAACAGAGTTCAATATAGAATTCACGTTTTATGCGAAAAACATAGTGTTAAAATATCATACATAAAAAAAAAAATATTTAGTAGAATTTATTATTGAGGCACTGCGCTCCCCACTCTCCGTCGAATTCTAGAGGCATTGCGTGTTAAGTGGCGGAACTCAACGCCGCGCTTAACCTCTGCATCGAGTGAAAATTTAACCCACAACCCGTCGCGTTTACAGTCACACGCGCCACGACTGCCCTCACTGCCATATTTAAAGCAATTTAATGTTATTTGAAGCAATTTAATCTTATAGAGACTTTAATCATGGTGCAGGGGCACAGAGTGTGACTCTAAAACCGACTGGTTGTGGGTTCGATCCCCACTCGAGGAGACGAAATATTTACTTAAATTTATATTTCCATTTCTTCACTCTGGTGTTAAGGCAAAGCGCGACGCTGAGTTTTGGAGTTGAACACGCAATGCCTCCAGAATTCGGCAGAAAGTGGGGAACGGAGGGTCTTAACACAAGGTTCTTTCTGTCTACACTGCTGTGTGCGGGATATAGCGTGAAGCTGATTTAATTTTGATTAAATTTTTTAACGTTATTTAAACACAAACTGACCTCTCTTAACGCTTCTAATCGCATGAATTATATAATGTTCTCTAGTGTTATTAAATCTAACACCTACATATGTAATATGACTTTGTATCAAGAACGACAGGTTAAATACTTTTATAGTGACGTAATTTTGAATCCGGTACTTTATCGAGTGTAAAACAAATAAGATAACTAACGTCGTAGCGGCATAGCGTCTGATTGTAAGCGAGACGGTTGTGAGTTCGATTCCCATTCGAGTGAATCAATTATTTTTATTCCTTCGCTCTGGTAACAAAAAAGCTCGGTGTTGAGTTCCTCTTCACTCAAGATGTTGTGGCAAGATTGTGAAAATGATAAAAATGGGAAACAGAGTGTAACATGCACAACGACCAATAGAAACAGAGTTCGGTATCAAGCAACAAAGCGCGGCGTTTAGCCCTACCAATCAAGCCGCATTCTCGAAAATTGTGTGGGAAGTGAGTAACAGAGAGTCTTAATACTAGGTCACTCTGTCCAATCTGCTATATGCGGGATACAGCGTGAAGCTGTAAGTACGTCTTTTAATTTAATTTCTTTAACGAATGATTTTATTTGACTAAGTATATATGTATGGTATACCTATAGTATGTTATATTATAGTGTTTATTGATTTAAAATAAAAAAAATAACAATCAAAAATGTAATTATTAAAAAAGATTGTGTTCCTAGAGATATCTTTAGAAACGTATATAATTCCGAAGTCAGTTTTGGTATTTATTCATTATGAATCACCGTCGTGTGAAATACGGAAGACAATTGAATCTATTTTTGTCTCCCCCAACTGAGATACATGCTTGTTGCACACTAGAAGCTATACAAAACTAATAAAAATATATCTTTGTAATATTTTAAGTTTTAATTTTGTGTTTAATTTTACTTTGGTTGCTAATCAATATTGTTTTAATTTTATATTTAAATCAGATTTTTTATAATATAAAATTGTAAATATTTGTAAATTTGTATCTTTACGTCTGCTAAAAATTATAAAAAAATAAAACCAAATAAGCATATAGGGACAGAGTAAACCTAATATCAACATACTGCATTCTCCACCTTTTGCCCAATTTCCAAAACATGAATTAAACTGTCTTGATACCAGACCGAGGAAATCAAAATTCACTTCCACAAGGGGAAATCAAACCCACAACCCGTCATATTTACAACCAGACCCTGCATCTCTAAACCACGACAGCCTATGTACTAACATACTCTAATTATCCACACTACCTACAGCAATCATCGCACAGTATAGGTACTACCTGTAGGTATAGATAGGTATGAACCTATTATTCAAGCAACCCATTGACCTTGCCATTACCACACCTCTCACCGTATTGGTAATTATTCTGTATGTAAATACCGCGCTCTAAAGCAACAATCTTTTGTACTTGCGGACTATAAAATGACAGAAATAACTTCTGGATCGTATGTAAATTTCAGATTAGGTTCTTTTATGTATTTTGGAAAAGTTATTGGAAAATATCACATATATAAGAAGACAAACATTCTGCTACATTTTCGCGACATCCCAGCGGAGCTGAACGTCGTGCTTTTCATTCCCCCAAGTGGGAATCGAACACACAACATTAACAGCCACCGTTAAGAATTTACTTTGAATCAAAAACATAACAAGCTAACATGAAAAAGAAAACATTCAAAGAAAAGATCCTAAAAACAATGTTTACAACATACCACCTACAATGGTACCAACATAAATATTCTTGTAATTCGGTTTCGTAGAAAATAGATGTTTCTCACACACACTCACATCCACCACCACAATTACTGACATATTCCTTTTTTAAAGGTAATGAGTGAGTGTTGTAAACAAGACAATTAACTATATGCACCTATTATTATAGTTAAACTACTTAGGTCTCGAGGTAGAGATCAAGTAGAGTATTATTTAAAAGAATTTCTTAAAAATCCTTTAAGTCATTCAAAGAAAAATATTTCAAGAGTACTTAAATACGGTGTGAACAGTTTACTTTAAAACTAAATAGAATATAAAATGTCAAATATTTATATTAGGTTCGCATAACTACTGTACAAATAGATTAAAATATGATGTGTAATTTCATAATTTTAATAATAGAAACAAAAAAAATGGAGAGGACACTCGTGGTCCAGAGGCACAAGCGTGCGACTGTATAAGACATGTTATAGGTTCGATTTCCACTCAAGAAAAAAAATTCTGGCATCGATCTAAAACGCGACGATGAGTTTCGCTAACAGAATTCGGATTAAAAAATGGAAAACGAGTGTCTGAATGAGAACGGAGTGTCTTTTGCCCAAATGCTTAGAACCATAAGGTCATCATACCCAAATATTAACAAATTCCAACAAAATCTCATACACACACGACAAACTAACCTTTTCTTTTAAAGTCGGTTAAAAATAAAAAAAAATTAGTAATATAATAACTATTCTAGAATTTCGACGAAGTGCCGACATACAACAATTATCACTTCTACATCTATACATTACACGTAATACTTATTTAAAATTACTAAGCATTAGAAACCTTTTAAATAAATTGCGACTATTTGTTTTAGAATTGCGACATCAAGGTTGATTTTAATTATATTATATATTCATAGTAAAAATTAGAGTGGATATATTTATTTAATAATATTATAATTAGAAAATGTGCTATTATATATTTTTTTACCTGTATCTAGCAAATAATGGGGTAAACAGAGGGAACCTAATATTAAGACACTGCGTTCCAATTGAGACACTACTGTTCCCCATTTTTCGTCAAATTCTAGAGGCATTGCGAAAGAGTGAAGGATTTTAAACCTGCGCTCACGTTACGTTATTATGTCCAGGAAATTAAAATATATATATATAACATATAATATCTTACTCCCCCGAGTGGGAATCGAACCCACCACCGCCGCATTTACACCAGGCTTGTGACTTACCAATAATATTAAAATATCGATAACGAAATACACAACACAGCTTGTTTAGATTGTAAATTATATTCAATATACACTTCCTGTTTGACAAGTAGCTGGTGGTTACTAATCACAGAATTAGTATTGAACTTGAACTCGCAAAAAACATTTTTGTATTTGAATGTTAATTTAGTTATGCGTTTTCCATACAAAAAAACACATTATTTTTTTTTATAGCTACAGCTATTGTATATATCAATGGTATTGAGGCGATTGTAACGGTTGCGGGTTCGATTCTCACTCGGGGTAATGAGCTGTTTTCATTTTCTAGCTAAAGAGCAAGTTGTTACAAAACACAGCGATGAATTTTGTAACTGAAAATGCAATCTCTCAATTCACTAGGTTCCCACTGCTTAACCTGATGTATGCGGGAAACAGCGTGAAGCTACAATAAGAGCAAAACAAGCAAATCAGCTTCACGCTCCCCACACACAGCAGGGTGGGCATAGGGAACCTAGTGTAACACACTCCGTTCCCCACTTTCTGGCGAATTCTGGAGGCATTGCGTGTTAAGTGGCAGAACTCAAAGCCGCGAAGACAAGCAAATATTTTTATAAATTACCGTTTAATTAGAAATATCTATTAGATAAGATTAGATTTAAATTTCCTAATATTTTGTTTACCAATTCAACTAGAATATCAAAACCAACTTATGGTCATACAGCCAGGAAAGTGTGGGTAACATAATACGTAGCTTATCCTTTCAAAAGGACCTTATGAGGTTTCTTCCTCAGCCCCCTAATAGCTGCAGCTTCCGGTTGTGGACGCAAACAGAAATAGAATTATACGTGATAGATAAAGATAGAATAATAACACTAATATTAATATTATTATAACGAGAAATTGGTTAGTCTTGAGCGAGGAAATGTAAATAAATAGTTTTTTCGAGTGGCAATCGAATCCACAATCGTCGCGTTTATGAGCCGCTATGCTACGACGGGTTTTAGTTGGCTTTTTTACCTTCATATTGTATCCAGCACATAACACGGAAAGTAAATGAAACCAAATCGTTGAGTGTCAAGTGACAGAATTCAAACTCGCTCTTTCACTCGTTACCAGACTGACGAAATGAAAATAATAAATACTTCATTTCTTCGAGTGGGATTTGAACCCACAACCTGTCGCGTTTTGTCACACGTCGCGTACTGCCACTGCTCTACGACGGCCTCACGGTTTTAGTTATTTATTATATTCAATAGCCGTCGCACTTCAATAATCGCGTAAACGATAGTCACACATTATTATGATAATTAAATATTAATATAATAAATAGAAGAATTTTATAGAAAAACCTACATAATATTAGAGAAAGTACTACACAAGACCATTTCACATTTATTTAATTTATAATTGTATATTATATCGATCTTGAATATATTAAAGGTGTTTAATTAATAATTTATACCTTTTTTTTTTGGTTTACGCTTTATCTCACACATAGCAGAGAGAAATTGAGAATTTTAAGACACTCCGTCCCCATTAAAACCCTTCCTATCACCATTTTTTGTCAAATTCTGAAGGCAATGCGTATTGAGTGGCGTTTTATCTCAACAGCGCTTCGCCTCGTTACCGGAGCGAAGAAATAAAAATATTCGAACCCACGACCTGTTGCAGTTGAAATCACACGCTTATACCCCTGCGGCATACCGACCTAAAATCTATTGCTCTATAAATATTCGAAAAACAAGTCAAAAAAAATTGGAACAGCCATAACCCCCATAACATAAATATTTACTATATTCCCCTTTCCCCTTTCCCCTTTTTTAACACACGCCATTCCCATACATACTTCCCTACTCTGTCACCCCACATGCCGTAATAAAATCTATAAACAGTAACAGTAAGGAAGTCCGTAACTCGTGTTCCCACTAATTTTAGACATCTGCCTGTGGAATGGTAAACATGAGTGTTTTACGTTCTACATTATTATGTTGTGTTGTTAGAATTTTTTTAATGAATTAAAAATATTTTCGGATTGCTTTTGAAAATGATATGGAACCGATTTCGGTTTATTTTTTAAGAATATTAAAAATAATTAAGAATTGAATAAATAAATGTGCATTTTAATTGCTCAAGCTGTCCGGTACAGTGGGTTATTTTTAGCTTATTATTTGTCCTATAATTATATATATATAAATCATAATAATAGGTCAAAAGTCAGCCTATTATAATATAAATCAACTATTTACTGCTAAGAAAATAAAGCCACTGAAATCCACTGTTTCATTCTACCGAAGCGGCGATAAATGAAAAAGATATGATTATACATACACCTATATGCTACAAATATTATATAGATGAAGAATTTGATCGTTTGAATGCGTTAACCTCAGGAACTACTAAATCGAACTGAAAAATCTTGTTTGTTGTTGACAGTCCATTTATCCGAGCTAGCCTATATTTCACCACGTAAATCGTTTTGACGTAAGCCATTGTACAGCGCAGGTAAGAGCTAGTCCTACTTAAAAAAAATTTTAGAAAACAATCAATATAACCAAAAATATGAAGTATGTTTTAGCAACACAAAAAAATACCACAAAACCCAACATAAAACACAACAAAAACAATTCCAACACAAAGCGTTATTGCGGTTACAACATACCTACCAACATAAAAAAAAATTAAACAACAGTTAACTTTCTTAAGCACTTCGTAATTGAACACGCGACTAATTAATTTTATGCGCGCATAAACTTAAAAATCCTATATGGATTTCTCCTTATTGTCACGTAAATTGTGATCATCAAAGGAATTCCTTTGGAAGTGATATATTTTTTTAAGTTTATTGTGGAAGGTGTAATGTTAACCTACATTTGTATATAGTGGTAATAAAATCGAAATGCTACTATATTATGGATTAATGAAACCGAAAATCCTGATGACAATAGGTTCCCAGGTTCCACCTGGCTACACTGCTATGTTCTGATAGAGCGTGAAGTACCGATGTGGCGCAGTGGAATAAGGTAATAGTTGTAAATTCGATCTCCACGGCGAGAATTGACTTATTTTTATTTCACCGTTGTGGTAAAAAAAACGGCGTTGAGCTTCACCGTTGTGGTAAAAAAGTAGCGTTCAGCTCCACTATTCGACACGCAATGTCTTTATTTTTTTTAATACTATTATTTTTTTAACATTAAGTTCCTTCTGCCTACCTTGTATGTACCTACGAGATAAAATGTGAAGATGAATAACAAACAAAATGTCGTCAGGCGCATTTGTTTAATTATTATAAATACGGTAACACAAACGACGGTTAATCGCTAAAATGAAACGGGCATCTCAAGATCGATCTCAGAATTTAGAGCAATTTATAAATACGGGCCCAAAACACGACATTGATACAAATAGACTATAGACTGGAGTTTATTTATATGAGGATGATTTATTAAATTTAATTAAAATATTTGGTTGTTGAACAATTTCTAAAGATTTTTACAAAAATATGTAGTAATTCAATAAAAAATAAAATCCATCTATTTACATACACAAATAAAAACTTCGAAACAGTTCAATACACGCTACAACACAAACCATCTGGAACCGGTTACATTATCAGTTCTAACTAATTATAGATAATTTATTAAGTCTCCAAGTCTCTTGGCCGTAACGGAACAAACACGCTCCCACCCCTTCCGGCGTGTCATTCTCACGTAAAAGGGAATAGACATACAGAAATCAGGTGAATAAGATGTCTGTCTATAGACGAGACGATTGTGGGTTTCATTTCTTTTCAAACTTGAGGCTAATGCTGTTAGCCCTACTGGCTTTTACAGTGTTACCCGGGTAGCGGGTAGGGAAGAAGGTAGTCTATCTCTGGAGAAATACAAGCAACTATGCGGCTGCCTGTGAGGAAGTCCACGGCGGAAAGGGCGCGCCTGCGGGAATCGAACCTCAGTTTGCGGCCATCGAGCGGACTGAGATTTCCCCTATTCCAAGCAAAACAGCCGACATAAAGGCGCTACTGGAGACAAATTAGACTAAGGAAATGAAGGAATTCTAAGGGAGCTAACGGTCCCTAAAGGGTTTAATTTCTACTGAAGAAAATATCTCCATTGTTCTTGTTGAGGCCGTCGTGGCCATGATTCCATGATGAGGTAACGAGGCAAAGCGCGGCACTGAGGTCCGCCACTCAACACGCAATGCCTCTAGAATAGACGGAAAGTGAGGAACGGAAGGGTTTTAATGGAAACAGTGTCTTAACACTTACCTCCCAAATTCCCTTTGCCTACCCTGCTACGGGATACAGCGTGAAGCTAACAAAAAAGAATAGAAAATGTTCTTCTTAACTTATTTCACTTGTCCTAGTTGGTCATCGTTGCTTACAAAATGCTGATCGCGGTATCATTTTACATTGCCCATTCAGGTCTTGCTAAATCTGACACCATCTAAACGTTTCATATGTAATATAAGAATGCAACTACATAAATAACAATATATTGAATGCACATACTATCCTATACATATAATGCTTTTTGTTACTGACTGGCTGACTGACTGTGACGAACATACGAATCTATTGGATTTTAGAAGGATGGAATTTGGCATATATTTAGTTTAGGAGTGAATAGAAGAGATTTTCCCGAAATTCTTATGGAGGCGAAGGCAGTTGAGGCTAGTCTTAGCGCTGACGAGTACGACTGTTAAAGTGACAGGTTGTGGGTTCATCATTTATCATTTTACGCCATAAAATCCATGCCTATTTTAATTTTATTAGAAAATGATATAACACCACTAAGATATAAGAATATACACTTTTTTATATAAAAACGTTCAAGTATTTACTCATGTATAAGTTATGTTTGTAAGCATTAGCTGTCTTGTAAGTATTACAATATGCAGATTCTTTTAATATAGCTTCCTTTATAAAACAAAATAAAGTCGTACAAAATAACCTAAATTCGACAACAGTAACTCGTTTAAATCAATTTTAATGTTTACAACGTAGTCCAAGCTATAAACTATAAAATTATTTTGCGCACCATTACTCAAGTCTGGTAGTAAAGTCGAAGTCACTATGGGAAGTTATGGGGAACCCATAAATTAAGATTTTATTAATCATAATTGTTCTCGTATTCCGAAATACAGCAAAGACATTATACATACTAATTTTAACTAGACTAACGCTCGCTCCAGTCAACGATCAAAGGTATTTTTTCTGCAGCGTAGCTTTAGCGTGAAGAATGTATCCCGCACACAGAAAGGTAGGCACGGGGGTACCTAGGGTTAAGGCACTCTCATTGTGTGTTGAGTTGCGGAATTGCATACCGCGTTTTGTCTCGACACCAGGGCAAACAAATTAAAATATTAAATATTTAATTTGCTTGAATGGGAATCGAATCCACGACCTGTCTCATTCACAGTCACACGATTAGGCCACTGTGCTACGACTGGTATCAGGAATTTTAATTTAAAAATAAATGTTCCACTGTGTTTCTTGCGTCTTTTCCTCTCAGGTCTAAGGCATTGTCTTTTGTGAATCGGTGGTAATTTGAAAAATAAAGCGTGTATGTATCTTTTAAATATTTTTTACTTGGCTTGGCTAGATCGGTAAAGCAAGTTGAAATCATCTCAAAAACCTTTATTTTTTTCAATATTAACTTGTTAAAAAATTTACTTGCTAACATCACGTGAGCTGAATCACATGTAGAAGACGCAAATTCAGATTCGAACAACACAAACTCTACTGATGAAAGGTAAGGATAATTTAAAAGGTAATTTTTGTTGCCAAGAAATCTATGTGGAAGGTCTGTTGGGCAGAGCAGTTGTACAGTTGTACTGTGCACTGTGATCTTTGTATCGATCAAATACATAAACTTTGGGTTTAAAATTCTGACTATGGAAATTTTGCCACATTTATGGGAAAATTTTGTTGCTGGCACTATATACGAATAGGTGTATATGAACTGTGTAACACTGTGGAACAGACGTTTTATGATATTTCAAGATTAGAAGCACATGTAATAATGTAATAATATTTAGTTCGTAAATTCTTATTTTAGTTTTTTAGAAACATTATTAACAAGCTAAATTAGATAATCAGCAACGAAAACCAAAAAAAAAACTAGGTAAAAACATAAAAAAATCATATCTTTTAGATGAATCACGTCACTCCACTATTGCATTTAGTAAAAAATGCATCCAGCATATAATAACAGATCATTATAGCACATTCTCACAGAGTGAAGCTATAGACACACAGGTATCAAACAGGTGTATAAAATATTAAAGTCCCATTGTTACTATATTCCCACATCAAAAGCGACGAGTTGGCTCTAACAATGTGAGTGGATTTACGTAATACGTAATTCAATGAAGCATCGGATTAGTTGTAATAAAAAACTGTAGAACTAAATACGATGTATAGCTAGTTTGTGTAAGTATTGTACAATGGGTTACGTTCACTTATTTTATGTTTAAAATGGTTATTGATAGAGGCAGTCGTCGCGTAGTGGCGGTGTCTGATTGTAAATGCGACGATTAGGTTCGATTCCCACTCGAGAGGAAATTAATTATGTACACTGCCTCGATCTGATAAGAAGTCAACGCGCAGCCTTGAGTTCAGTCGTTTCAAAACTCAATACTCTTGAAATTTTAACGGAGTATATTTATTTACAGATTGGTTTAGAGTTTATTTATTATTTAATTTTATCTTGCTAAAGGTACCAGAACATGCAGTTTACCGCTCTCCACTCGAATTCAAGTCATTATGTGTTGAATGGCGGTGCTCAACGCCGTGATATCCCAAACCTGGGCGGAGTAAAATAATTGCCCACCGATGAAAATTGATCCTATAACCACAGCGTTTACAATCGAAGGCTGTCCCACTGCGCCACGATGGCCCGTTTATTTACGCATCTTAAATACCGTTAGAAGCAAAACTTTAATTACAAAAATCCCCAAGGAAGTTAATGACCAACTTATAAATCGGCAATTTCAAAAATGCGAATATTTATGCGAAATGAGATAATCGTCGTGGGCGTCACCTTGAGATGAGGCAGTAAAAAACTTATCTTTTAAATTAATCTTACACTTTGACCCAACTTTGGAACACTTTTAGAACCGTACAAAATGTTTAACAACTGGTTCTTGATTTCCTTTAGTCATATTTTGCTTGTTATCTGTATTTTATTATCACAGCGTTGAGTAACGTCATTGAACACGCAATCGAAAGCTGGGCGAAGCTTAGGGTAAGGAGTGTCTTAACACTACACTAGGTTCCTTGTGCCTATCCTAGTAAAGTTAAAAAATCGATATTTCGTTCTTATCGTTAAATTTCACGAATTCCATAATAAAATGTTTGAGTATTTATGCATAATATATGCGCAACAGACGTGGAATGTACGTTTATTATTTTAAAATAGCTTTGATTTAATTTTAATGACATACGTATTTAGCATTTTGACGTGTAAATGTTAAAATTATGCTTCATATTTATGCAAAACAGAACTCGTTGGTTTGTGGAAGGCTCACCAAACACACAAACTATTAAAATTAGTAGCATATTTTATAATACAGTTAGTATTGCCTGAACGAATAATTTACATAATAATTCTTACTAATATTTCTGTACAAATCTATTATTTTAGTTTTACATTGTATTCCGTATATAGTAAGGTAGGCACAGGAAACCTGGGAACCTAGTGAAAAGTCGCTCCGTTTCTATTAAGACACTTCCTTCACCCCCACCTTCCGCCGAATTCAGTAGGCATAGCAAATCTATACAAAGATACTAAAATGTTAAAAGAGTTTGTTTGTTTGAACTTTATAATCTCTAACTACTAGTTCAAACTGAAAAAATATTTTTGTTTTGGATAGTTAGTTTTTCGAAAAGATGCCAGTTTGTGCTAAATTACATGCGATTAGTTACATTTAGGTTCTATAATTTTTACTTATCCCCTTTTAATTATGCAGTCGAAGCCGCAGGTTAAAACTAGTATGTGAAAACTATACACACATAAACTGTGTCTAAGTATTATTGTAACTTGAAAAGGAAATTGCCAAGAATGTTACACTACTATACTAAAAAATCACTGGCCGTATCTCACATACATTTTCAATTTATCAATTATAAATCAATCAATCCGAAAAGCTAGGTACTTCATATAATCCCTACCTTGATAGATTTAAATCCACGAGAGTAATAAACTTTGATTTAGATTCAATCGAAAATTTTGTTTCCATCAAGCTAAAGCAAAATAAACATCCTTTACTTACCATATGTGGAGCTCATCTTGAACCGAAAACCAATTTCTTGTTACGCAGTTTCTATTAATTCTTCATTTGACAGCAGCGCAAGGAAAATTCGACTTTGGCCACTAAACAATACATCACGATTTCCTTTGAAGATGGAATGCATCGATGATCAGAGAAAATTATTATTGGCCTGAATTCATAAGTGATATACAAGAACCACTGGATAGTGTAGAATACTGTTTTATTCGACGCCAACGTGGCGCAGTTGGGAAGTAAGTCTTATCTAAACCAGGTTGTGGTTTCAATGACGTTCAAGGAATTGATTTTTTTTTTCGAATATTTAAAATATCAGAAGAAGAAAGATAAATAAATAGATATGTAAATAGGTAAATATTTAAATCTAAAGAAAATACGTATTACTATTTTCTTTTAAGGTACATTATCTAAAGATAAGGTAGAGAAGAGACATGACTGCATGAGTTTCTAATCCCGATTGATCACGATTGTTTGATTGGTCCGTACGTAACTAACTCAGTTACCTGTTATTATGTGAAAAGGAAATCTTTTCATATTATTTACAATGAACAGACAGATATATATGGCACCAATTCTTTAGCCTGTTGAAAAATTCATAGGAAAAATATTTTGTTAGATGCATCTTTTTCTTAGAATTTTAAATTATTATAGAAAAGGAAAACGTATTTTATACCTAATGATTAATTTCTAAAAGAATTAACTTTATAATTTTAGCTGTTATAATTATAGTTTGAAATATTACAAAATTACTTTATCATATGAAAGTTTCTCCTATAAAATTGTCAATACAAATGGCAAAGAAAATTATGCGACATTTAAAAATGACAACGAGTATGCAAAAGATCATATCTTACCTCATAGGTTCAGATTAACATATTAAAATGAATTAACCATACCTTCCCACAAAATTCCCACCAACTTTCACAACCAAATGCCGGATTTTACATACAATTAATGTAATACCGATTTTTAACGAATTAAAAAAACTGAGTTTATCAGATTGTCGTGTATGTATATTGTTGGAATTGGATGATTTGTTTAGTATAAATCTCTATTTGAGCACATACACATACAAGCACGTGTGCTAAATTTTGTAAGTGCAATATTTGTCCACAAATTCTCGTAAACTAATAGTAATATTGAAATATATTTCGATTTATTCAACGTATATCACAATTTATTAATTTTGGGAAATTGGAGGAGTCTTGGCGCAGGGGCACAAGGAAGCGACAACGAGGCAAGCCCGGCGTTGAATCCCGTTACTCAACACGCAATACCTCCAGAATTCGGCGGAAAGTGGAGAACGTAAGTATGTTAATGGGGATGGAGATTCATAAAACTAGATTCCCTTAGCCTATCCTATGTAGAAGTAAAGCGTGAAGTTAAAAGAAATAAAACTCCGATTTTAATAAAAGACAACATAATAACAAACCAGCTTATCTTTACACGTAGGTTACTCACTGGTAAATTGTCCGAAGTGACCCAATTCCGATACGCAAAACCCAACAGTCGACATCTTTACGGCAGAACTTATTGCAAGTTATTTATCATACGATACGAGTTACCGTGGAATTAAGATGTCAAGTTTTGATACCCCAAATAACTGTCTTCGAACTTCCTGATAACTTAATAAAGGTATTCATTTGAATGCTGTTACAAAATTCAAATTTAAAACGAGAGCTCTTGCATTGTTATCGTATTATATAACATAGTATCTCTTCTCTATATCTTATAAAATAAGAACGATTTTTTTCTCTGTCTGGCCTTTCTACGCTATCTTCTTCTAAACCACCCAACGGATTTTGATGCGGTTTTCACTATTATGTAGAGTATTTCTCAGGGAAGGATTATATATAGTTTATTATATGTATATTTTATTGTAATTTGACATAAATATGATAAATGAGTATAAAGTCCTATCCGTTGAGACACTTTCACGCATGCGCTGCTTTAATGGTAAGTCCTACATGAAAACAATAGATCGG
>JAATLQ010037640.1:0-59630 GCA_013421005.1 Heliconius erato x Heliconius himera | reverse complement strand
TCTAGTTAAGGATTCGACCGACTTACTACTCAAGCTATCACAGCCACATTTTTGCTGGCGAAATATACTTTTGTATTCTAATGAGATTTTGTACACGCTTGTAGCCCCCCTCCCCCGCGCCACGACGCCCGCAATACTGAACATATAAAGAGAACTGAACGTAAAACTGAACATGTTCTTTAAACTGAACATATCGTTTGTTCTCGTTCACAAAAGTGAGCTGTTGTGCACACTCCTACCTTATAGCATTCTCTCTCTGTCTCTCCCTCTCTCTATCTCTCTCTCTCTCTGTAGTCGGTCCATAATGTCTGAGGATCGTAGTCAGGAGGGTTGCATCTGGAGCAGATGATCTGCCTCCACCTGTCTATCAAATGCGTCTTTCAAAAACGTATACAACTTGGAAGATAACGACTCCATAACTTGATCCATCATAGTAGTAGAAGTACATAGTATTATAAGCTAAACTTATTTACTTGTACATGGAAAACTGGGATTTAAAACCTTTGATTCGTCCAAGAGCTTTGCCAATTAAGCCATAGGTGTCTACATTCACATTCCGCTACGACGAAACTTCTATACGGTTGTTTCGAAAATTTCGCCAAAATTTCGTATAATTGGAAACGTGTAATTATGTCAAGAATGTGAACGCTAGCGAATCATAATACTTAACTTTTACCTACCTACCTTAATACCTTTCGTTGCACCAAAAAAGTCGAAAAAAAATAGCATTTTAACCTACCTACTTTTAAGATACGCCGTTACCATTAAGACATTTTCCGCCGAAATCTGGAGGCATTGCTTGTTAAGGTGTGGCGCTCAACGCCGCGCTTCGCCTCGTTACTAGAGCGAGGAAAATTAAAATACTATTTATTTTTTTCAATATTTAAGTATTTTATTATTTGAACAAGAATTGAATCCACATCCTGGTGCGGTTACAGTCGCACGCTTGTGCCCCTGCGCCACACTTGGCGTCGACAGTAGTCTAACATAAAAATAGTTTTTTCAGATCGAACTAATAGTTTCTAGTGAACTCTTCATACCGTCACTATTGATCCATAATAAAGAATAGTGTCTAAACACTACGTTATTTGCATACCTAGCTTTGCGTGAAAACATTTTCTTTAGGTAACCAGTCTAGCCAACGCACTGAAAAGTTATATTAATTCCCAAATTCATATTATATACCTTTCCCAATTTTTCTTTTTTATGAAGTCACTTATCAAATAGAAAATAATGATATCAATTATTTATTAATACCTATTTTCGGTATATTTAGTTATGTACAAGTTTATTTGTTAGAAGGTTCATAATAAAGTGAGCGGGCCTGTCCGTCCGTGCGTCACGCTATCTCATAAACTAATAATCACATTATGCCTACAACCGCTCTGTATTAGTTGAGTAGAGCCATGAAAATAACGTTTTAAAAAAAAATATATAATTTATGTTTATAGATATTTATCCCCATTCGAGGAAATGAAATATTTATTTACATTTACATTTTAATTTCTTCGCTCTAGTGTCGAGGCAAAGCGCGGCGTTGAGTTCCGCCACTCAATACGCAACGCCTCCAGAACTCGGCGGAAAGTGAGGAACGGAGTGTCTTAATACTAGATTCCCTCTGCCTACTCTGCTGTGTGCAGGATACAGCGTGAAGTTGAAGATATTTATGTTATCGTGTATTTAAACTTGTACTTCTGCCTGTTGTGTATTTGGGACTATATAAATTATAACCTTATATTAACTGACAGACTCACAGCGGTTGTGGATACTATTTCCACTCGTCGAAGTGTTTTTTTTCTTCTCTCTGGTTTATTTTCATAAAGAACAGCGACTAGTTCTGTTACTCAACAAACACACAAACACAAAGGAGAAAGAGTCAATAATTAGAAAACAACTTTAAGTTGCAATTTCTAATACTTTTAATTTTCATATGTTGTTTTTTTCATTTACTTCTTTATTTCTAGAGATAAGATAGTAGTATTTTATAAACTAGCAGGCAAAGATTGAAGGTTTAAATAAAAAAATATCGCAAACCCTACCTGATTCCTCGGTAGATACCAGAACACAAAAAAAAACAATTCAAGCAAAAGATAAAACCATTTTAATAAATAACATAATACTTAAAATAAACATAATGACTTAAGAAATTTCTCTATTATAGTAATATCGTTAAACCGACGCCGTTTTGATGGCCCGTGGCAGCGTAAAACTTTTACTAAACCATTTAACTTCGTTATAAGGTCTTTATTTCGTACCCGTGGCTTTTTGCTTAATAGGCTATATTCATAACCTCATATTCTCGACCAGCCGCCGGCATTTTCGGCTTCCCTTTAAAAGAACATCTAATTTTCAATTATTTGTAGGTGAAAACTCTTAGATAAATATAGCTATACCAAATATATTTTGGTAATATTAGTTTTCTTGGATATCTTGGCGCTGTGGGGCTGCGTGTGGTAAATGTGATGGATGTGGGATCGATTTTGACCTGAGATAATAAATAAAGATCGTCGTGGTGCAGGGGCACAAAATTGCCGATATAAACGCGACTGTTGTGGATTCTATTTCTACTCAGAGTAATGAAATATTTAAATTTAGAATAGGGTGCACAAACACAGAGAGAAACAGCCAACGTTACTAAAAATAATTTCATATATATTTTTTTATATACTCGTATCTCCTATATAAATACACCGATCTGACACAATGGCGATGTAAGAACATCCTAGTCAGTCATTTGAAAATAAAAAAAAATATTAATTATATAAATAAAAAAAATAGTAATTTAGCCTATACATATAAATTGTCATTAGGTCTGTATGTATGTGGTTTATTTATTCAAATGTTAACTAAGTTATTAAATAATTTTATTCGTACTCCTAATTTCGGGCGGTCATGATAGTAAAAATTAATAACAAGTACAGCAGGTAGATTTAGGTAGTTATTTTAAAATATGTACAATCTTCCAGTCTTCAAACAAACGAGTTATTTTGCTTAAGTTATTATTATCTATTTATTATTAGCTTTTTTTATGAAAAAGGGAAAGCATACGCATATCCCATGAATATAAGTGATGACCACCGCCACCATCCTGTGTTATACGTATAACATACAGTTGTGTTTCCAACTGATAACTTGAAGCTAGACCAGCATTGCCAGATTTTGTCTAAGCGAAAAGCGGAACATTTATCACTGGAATTTTTAATAACATATTTCAATAAATAAATTTATTTAAAAAAAATCTAATTGCATGGAATAATTCATGGAAATTGGGACCATGTCTGGCTCTTTTGAGACATTTAAATTTTGGGCTAAAAATCGGGACGTCCCGCCAAAATCGTAACGTCTGCCAACGCTGAGCTAAGCCCCCTTTATGGAGGATGTCGTATCGAGTTGGATACACTGTCGCAAGCAGGCCATTTTTTTTGTATTCAGTAGTGGGTAGTGAATATTCATCATAGTTGTGAATTCGATACCCGGTTAGTGTAACAAATTACTTTTATTTCTCCATTCTGGTAAAACAAAATGCCACTCATTTCGCAATATCTCCAATTCGGACAGAGACTGGAGAAATGGCCTTGAACCTACCTATCGACTATGAAAGACAGTCAGACAGATAGAACGCCAACGAGACGCACAACAGAATGGCCATATAAGGTTTCCATTTCTTTTGAGATACGGAACCCTAAAAAGCTTGAAACTTCAACAAAAACACAAAGAAACTCAACTAAACACATAAACGGATTATTATATTACAAAGAAAACTTTTAAATACAATACAAGAAGTTCTGCTCGTTTTTCAACTGACTTCATATCGAATGGGTCTCGTAAATCCCGCGGGGGTATAACACTCTCTGTCACTACATATATCCGCAATATTTGACAACAGCGCCCTCGAAGTTTTTACGGTTGTTTTTATTGCGTATTCTCATCATATTTCTAAAGTTTCTGGAACTTTCTGTGTGGTGGCCATGTTTTGTGGAATATAGGATATAATTATTTTTTTGGCTCCGCGTTATATCCCGAATATAGCTGAGTAGGGCAGAGGGAACTTTGTAACCTAGTGTTAAGACACTCCGTTCCCTAAATATGAGTATTAAATTCGAAAATTATTTGTTATTTATTTTTGAAATCGCTTGTTTCTACCGGCTATCCCGAATAGTGCAGTAAATAAATAAAATTTAAAAGACGTATTTTTTGTTTTGTCGTCTATATCCTGTGACTGAGAGTACTCTCCGTTCTGCAGTTAAGTAACATAAGATTTCTATATGTTCCAAATAATACAAGTATACTATTTGATATATTTACTGTAGTAATTGAAATGTCTTAAATGGCACTGATACGTGACCCTTAAGCTCAGCAACGTACACGCAAGTAATTATAATTTTTACAAAAAAAAAACAAAAAAAAATACAAAAAGCACCGACTTCAAAACAACGAACTAAAAATAATTAAAAAAACGTTGTGTAATTTTGAAGTCGGTGTCAAGCTAATGCGACAACAACTTTACTACAATATCGAATTGCTAAACCTATTTGTTTTACATGGCACCATCTTCAAAATTATAAAATCTTTTTTTTATTATTTTTGTTTAAAAATCAAAGTACGGTTTACTCCATGTAAAATTATTTTTACTAAATAAAATATTTAATATTTTTATTTTCTTCGTTTTGATGTTGAGGCAAACCACGGCATTGAGTTAGAGTGTCTTAACACTAGATTCTCTCTACCTACCCTGCTACCTGCAGTATACAGCACGAAGAAGACAAAAATACAATAAAATGTTCTTACAGCCTTAAATTATGGTAACACTACTTGCAAAAGTTCTATATATTACTTGCTGTATATGAACTCAGGACCTCCCTTCAATAATTGCCCCCCCTCTCATATCATTTGCATGGATTCAATTACGACACGATTAAATGTCAGCGATTTTTCGACATTCTTGGTAGATACAAAAGGAATAATAAATTTTCGTATTAAGTATATATTTATGAATTTCTTTGACGCCGATATGTTTATTTAGATTAATTCATTTATATTCTATGTTTTATTGGAAAGGTGATGAAATTATATTGACGTTGGCGTGACGTGACTCGTTGTGCATTGATTGTAGATTCTATTCGGCTTCACGCTTTATCCCGCATATAGCGGGATAGGAAGAGTGAAGTCTAGTGCTATCTTTTTAGGTTCGGTTCCCACTCGACGAAATAAAATGTTTAATATTTTTATTTCTTCGTTTTCGTGTAAGGCAAAGCGCGGAGATGAGTACCGCCACTCAACCCACATTGCCTTCAGAATTCGGTGGGAAATGGGGAGTGGAATGTTTTAACTGTAGGTTCCCTCTACCTTCCCTAGACGGAGAGAACCTACTGTTAGACCTGCTACAGCGTGAAACTACAAAAAAAAATTTCTACAATTTATAATACTTACAGCTACTTGTATAAGAATGCCGATAGCGCTACGACAGCAAAAATAGACCAGCTGTAAGCTCGCGATGTACCAGCATCTAAAAGGTAAACCAATTAGAACCTTTTAAAAATTCAACACGCTTCAAGCAACGAGGCTCTTTTAAAAATGAACGAAGAAACTGTGCAGGAATTTAGATATGCTATTTTTTGTTTTTTTTTTGGTAGGTTAGTACTTAGTTTTTTTTTTACGAATCATATGAAAAATTTGATGTAGTGGGATTTGAACCCGCATAATTTGGGCTGTTTAAGCGCTCGGGCCACTAAGCCAAACGTTCCTAATAAGTTACGTCAAAATTCTTATAATCTTGTTACAGAAAAATATATAATAAATTATTTTGCATTTTAGATTTTGTTTCAGCACCTTTCTTGATAGGACTTAAAAAAACCGGAGAAGTTCCGAAAAAAATTGAAAGCTTTTTCTTAAATTCAGGCTTAGTTTAGCGAGAGCCCTTTCATCAGATACCTCACTTGAACTAGCGGCTTTAATACCAAATTTTGCCCCCTTTTACGGAACCCTAAAAATGGACGTCGATCTGCCTGGGACAAGACAAAATATATACATATGGCAGTTTTTTTATTATTTTATTTCAATTTAATTTATTTTAGTTTCACGCTGTATCCCGCACTGCAGTAGGCAGATGGAACTTAGAACTCTTTGGAACCCTTTAAGATATAGAAGATATTCCGTTCCTCACATTTCGTTAAATTCTAAAGGTATTCCGTGTTAATTGGAAGAACTCAACGGCAACTATATGGCAGTAGCTTTGTTGAATTTAAATATTAAAATACACATTCGTTTCATAATTGTTTGGTTTAAAATTATATTTTTTATTCTATTAGCAATTATTGTTAAAAAACGCTTAAAATTATCTAATTTAGAATACTAAATGTCTTTAGTTTTCTTGCACTGGTAAAAGCAAAATTCGGTAAGCCATCACTCATATCATAAAATCATAAATTCTGTTGGGAAGTGGAGAATTAAGGAAGTAGAGATATCTTATCTCTACATTATCTCTGCCTACCCTACTAACTGAGTACCAAAAAAGAAAAAAAACACTTAAAATACCTTGTCCAATTATTTTGTCATCTCGTAACATTTTAAAAATGCGATCATCTTGTTCCAGTATGCGGCGGCACGGCATCTTCTTGTAACACTCAATAACAGGTATCGATTATACACTAGCGGCTAATTGGAAAAATTCCAACTATATTTAGTAACCTTCTTTTATATTTTTTTAGTTTCACCCGTACATAGCTGGGTTGGCAGAGGGAACCTGGGAACCTAGTTTTAAGACATTCCTTTCCCCATTAAGACACTTTCGTTCTCCATTTTCCGCTAAATTCTAGAAGCATTGTATGTATGAGTGGCGGAACCGAACCCAGCCCTTTGTCTCTTTACCAGAGCGACTAAAAAGTGAAAATATTAAATATTTCCTTTCCTCGAGTGGAAATCGAACCCACAAACAGTCGCACGCTTGTGCCTCGCAGGGGCTGAGGTACGACTGGCCTATTTTATTTAAGTGGACTTTTTGTACCAAAATGGTTTGAATTTTAAAAATTGCTCAGATATTATGAAAGTGAAATGTAAAAGTAAAATACAGTGATGTTCCAGATGATTTCCATGCTTTTATCATGTCTTATAGAGATTTTCCTTATTTAGAGACAATAAGTATTGAATTTTAGAAGCAGATCGCTTTGTTTTAGCTTCACGCTATATCCCGCAAATATAGGGTGGGCTGAGGGAATCCAGTGATGAATGTATGAATGGAACATTTCTTTCCCAGTAAGACACTTCCGTTCCTCACTTTCCACAAAATTCTGGAAGTATAGCGTGTTGAGGGGCGGAACCGAACCACCGGAGCGAGAAAAGAAAAGATCAAATAATTCATTTATTCGAATGGGAATCGAACCCACAACCTGTCGCATTTATAGTCACACGCCTGCCTTAACGACTCTCATTAGTTTTATGTTAAGTTAAAAGAAAAAAAAAACAGACAACCAGCAGCTTTCTAATAGTCACCCTGAATAGACCGAACAAAAATCTAGATATTACACTGTAATAGCAATATTGCGCTAGGAAGGCAGCTCATTAACTTCGTTTCCGCGTTATTGGAGATTTTACACGTGGGCGCATATCACGAGTAGTACCCCACTTTGTTAGAATTACATCGACTGTGATAGGTATCTGTATACCTAACGGTATTCTAATTATGATAATGTGATTATCATAATTAAATAAGGCCAGTCGTGGCGCAGCGGCACGAAGTGTGACTGTAAAACCGACTGGTTGTGGGTTCGATCCCCACTCGAGGAGATGAAATATTTACTTAAATTTATATTTCCATTTCTTCGCTCTGGTGTCGAGGACAAGCGCGACGTTGAGTTCTGCCACTCAACACGCAATGCTTCTAGAATTCGGCAGAGTGTGGGGAACGGAGTGTCTTAACACTAGGTTCCCTCTGCCTACCCTGCTGTGTGCGGGATATAGCGTGAAGCTATTTTTTAAATTTTAATTTTATAATGTGATTATGATGTAAACACTGTGGTTGTAGGTTCGATATCCCACTCGGAGGAATGATTAGCATCACGGTTATCGCTGGGGAGCTGGTGACATTGTGTTAACACTCTGTTCTCATTAGGACACTTCCATTTTCTATTTTCCGTCGCATTCTGCAGTTTTTGCATATTGGATGGTGGATCTCAATGTCACGATTTACTTCGGTACTAGAGCGAGAACGAAAATATTATGGATTTTATTTATTATTTATTAGTACCTAAATTAAATTTTTGTACAATTTATCGTTGTAATTTTTAACATTATAGAATATCCATCTGGTTTATAATAAACTTTACAGGGCAGCGGTTTCGAAAGTTTTTTATTAGAAAAGTTGAGAATATATAAGAGGCTTTATTTCAATTTAATGAACAGAAGATGATAATATTGATTGTAACTTTAAATTGTACTTTGGTAAAATGGCAAAAAATATTGAAAAAAGAATTTGAAAAAAGAATTGATGAAAGAATGGCAGGAACTAGCGAGGATGTCATGGTGAAAATGAAGAAGTACGGGCTCAAGTGGTTTGGACACGTTGAGGGAATGAGTGACGAAAGAATAGCAAAAAAGATTCATGAAATAAGAGTGAGTGGTAAAAGACGCAGGAGGAGACTTAAATTAAATTTTGAGGCCACACTCTCGATTACACTGGAGGAAAGTCACGTAAAAAGCATAAGGACCTGTGGAGGGCTGACATGGCCGCAAAGTGGAGAACGGGAGTGACTTACTGAGAACGGAGAGTCTAACAATAGGTTCCTAGGTTCCCTCTGCCTACCCCGCTATGTGCAGGTTACAATGTGAAGCTAAAACAAATAAAATAATATATTACTTTATAAAAATACAGTCTAAACGTATCTAAAATGCAATTTTACAGAATTTTCTCATCTCTTGTTGTTTTTGAGTTCCAGAGTAATGCTCGTCTCATGTAGTCGCCGTTACACGCTTTTAGAAATGTAACATATACAGTATTATGATAGAGCCATTGTTTTAAAATGTAAAATAAATGTTACTCTGAATAAATTTTCAACAATTTTCGAAAGCTTCTTGTCTTGAAATTTCGTTATATTGTAGAAGTTCATTTCAAAGCTTATGTTTAAGTTACAAGTAGCTCGTTAGATGCATTATACCTTTGAATGTTATAAATGGTAAATTTCGAGAACTCAGGGACCAATGGGGCTGTTATTATAGTATATTAGCTGATAGAAGTGGGTTCGACACCCGTTAAAGGGATTTGAATTTAAAATATTGTTATTGATCCAGTATGTATTTATAACATTTTTTAAAGTGTTAGGAAAGAAAAATACTTATTTAGAAAACGAATAAAAATGTGAACGTAGCGGGACTCGAACCCGGGTCTCCTGGAAACCGACCAGGCGCTCTGACTACTAAGCCATTATTCTCATCGAGCTACGTCGAAATTTTTATACGCTTGTTACAACTTATTTATTTTGTTAGCATAGCAAACATAACAAAAGCATAGTCATTTCAGTTTGTATTTTTTGTAAAGATAAAGATTGTATGATATGCACATATCAGATTGATTTTTTTAAATGAACAAGTAATGTTTTTAAGAGGGTGGAAGATGGTTAAGGATGTGTTATATCATGGAATCTTCTCTGCCATACATTTTTTTACTAATATTCCAATTTCTCATTGTATTTTTTGTTAGCAATATACATATCCAAAAGACCGTCGTAAACTAGCGTCGGAGAGTACGTTGCAGAACCGCGTGTAAACGACGACTGTTGGTTCGATTACCATTCGGTGTAGTAAGTTTTTTTTTTGGTATACTAGTAGTGTCTTAACACTACGTTCCCTTTACCTACCCTATTGAATTCTGAATACAGCGTGAAGTTTAAAAAACTTTTTTAATTAAAGTTAACTTAAAAAAAAATTAAAACCCAATGAAACGTAAAATTACGCGTCCAAAGTTATCGAGTAGAACAAGCATTGATTCAAAAGAAATGATTGATTGAATCATGATTTATTGAGGCGATATATTTATCAGTCTTTTTAGGATTTAGGATGCCATAAATCAACGTGTCTTTGTGAATCAAATGGTGCGTTAAAATGGCTGGCCGTCCACCGGAAATGTGGAGCTACTGAGCTAAATGTATCTATATATACACATAATATTGCATTGTTATAGGAAATCAATTGTTGTTTTCTTTTTTAGGATAGTACGTTCCCCAATTTTTTTTAAATTTCGTGTCGAGTAGCGGAACTTCCCTATGTCGTTCCGCCCAATTTTCAAAATAGGATATGTTGAGTAACGGAGCTGAACGCCGCGCATTTTATCATTAGGAACTAGGAAATGAAAGTAATTGCCTAAGTGGGAATCGAACCAAAAACCGCCGCGCTCACAGACAGATGGTGAAAAAAGTTTTTATTGCTAAATACAAATATACCTATAAAATGGATTTGAATTGACAATTATCGGTAAATACCCGTCATTTTGTCTCTTTTATAATGTCAAGAGATACAAAAACGGAAATGTGATATTGTAACACAACGGCACAACCTATAACTCTAAACGCGAAGGTTGTGGATTCGATTCCCACTTGGGAGAATGTATTATTTTCATTTCCTGGCTTTGGTAACAAGACAGAGTGCAGCGTTGAGTTATGTCAAAATTGCGATCAAAAAAGTAGAAAACGAAGCTTTTACACTGGGTTCTTTCTGCTTACCCTGTTATTTTTGGTATATACTAAAGCGATATTTTAAATAAATGCTTATAAATAAAAGTGGAAAACTAGCATTATGTTGATAAAAATATTGAATTAGGTTGTGGCTTTCATGCCAATATTTTTACGCTGTGTTTAACATCGAAACGTTTAAATTAACTCAGTTCTTATATTATATTATTATTATTTTTTTGCCTATCATTATTAAGAAAATTGATCAGTGGTGTCGTAACTGTTAATCTATTCTCCATTGAGTGGAATTCGATACCCACTCTCCGTTAGATAAACGCGGTGTTGAGTTCCGGCACTCAACCCGTCTTATCTCCTTTTTCTCTTAAAAAAATTGAGCACATCATAATTCGATGAGAACAAAACAAAATCCCAAATCGTCAAAGAAAATTTCAATTACTAGTAGTAGTAGTATAAACAACAAATTCTATAGCTGTTTTATAGTAAATTCAAAATACATTTCCATGTGTCTATGAAACTTATACCTATAAAGTACCTTCATCCCTATACACCTCCAACCCTTTAAATGGGGTAAAAATGGCAGCAAGGTATCATTTTGTTGTGATTTTCATATTTTATTACACATTTGGGGGAGTGTCGACGTATTTTACGGTTAAAGTAGATTTTATATTATAGAAGGTAAATAAATAGATATAAAAAGTCAGAGGCAATATTTTGCGTGACGTATCCTGATGCGATAGCGTGACGGGGCTTATCACGTTCCCGCCGCGTCATTTCTTATAACTAAGAGAATGATGAAATATACTTTCTTTTTGGATTTTCAGGGAAGTTGTTCTGTGGTTAATTTATTTATATTGTGTTTTGGGGTGGTTTTGTTATAGAATATTACGATTTGTTTAATAATTTTTGTTAGTGTTAAGACGATGTATATCAGTAGAATAAAATCGATATTTAGAATTATGCAGCACAGCCTCAGACTGTAAACACGGGGATTGTGGTTTTGATTTACCCACAGGAAAAATAAAGATAAAACGCGGCGTAGAGTTTCGCCATACATAACGCAATGTCTTGAAAATGGAACAGAAACTGGGGATTGTTTTAAAGTTGGTTCCTTTTGCCTACTCAATAAGCAGGATACAACGTAAATCTATTTTATGTTCCTTTTTAGTATGTTTCGCATATTGATATTGTTTTTAGGGTTCCGTACCTAATAAGGTAAAAAGGGACTCCTTATTATTGGATCAATACTACTAATAGTAGTAGTAGTAGTATTATTATTACGTCTGTCCATCCGTCAAGACCATTCATCTCAAGATCGCGTGGATATATCGAGCTGAAATGAATATTCAGGTTTATAGTTTCTTGAAACACAGAAAAAATCAAACTGCTAAATAAACGCAATCAAAAGATACGAATATTTATGAATCGATTTTGTTGAATTTCGTATGAAATTCGTCGCGTAATCAAAACCTATAGGTAACTTCCCTTGAAAAAAAAAAAACCGAAAAGTAAAAACTTTAAAATATTTCATACAAAAAAAATCATCATAGAAAATAATCAATAAAAATTATAGAAACTTATATTTGTAGTTCATTTCATACCACATGAGTGCATTTATATATCTCTCGCAAATTTCCCGGAGTCGTACAATCCTGAAATTAGTACGGAAGAATCGGTAGCATAATCCCACTCGCACTTAACCGGTTATTTTTTTATATAAAATGTAATTAATCAATCAATCAATCACCTTCACGCTGTATCCCGCATACAGCAGGGTAGGCAGAGGCAACCTAGTGTTAAGACACTCCGTTCCCGACTTTCTACCGAATTCTGGAGGCATTGCGTGTTAAGTGGCAGAGAGTGGTGTCAACGCCGCGCTTTGCCTCGACACCAGAGCAAAGAAATGGAAATATAAATTTAAGTAAATATTTCATCTCCTCGAGTGGGGATCGAACCCACAACCGTTACAACCGTTTTACAGTCACACTTCGTGCCGCTGCGCCACGACTGGCTTCATATATTCAAACAGTCTGGCCCCATATCCTCAGTTAATCAATAACATCGGAAAAATATGTATAAATATACATAAACACAATGTAACTTAATCAAAACACAAGCAAAAACAAAACAAAAACAAAAAAACGAAAGCCAGTCAAGAATATTCGTGTACAAACAGAATATACGCTTCGCTAATTATTTATTTGATCAGTTATAGTAAATTACTTTGAATGAGGAGGTTATTTTTTTTGTAGACCGTACCCGCCCCTAGATTTATGTGTAAAGTTCATTCGCTACGAACTTTTGTTTTGTATTCCCAATCATAAATATGCGTTGTTATATTACTATAGGTATATGTATATTATTATTTACATTAAAATTAAGTTGCGTGTTTTACTTTTTTGGTATAATAAAAAAATATCAGCTTCACGTATCCCTCACGCTGCACAGAAGAACGCTTCTTGCCTCGACAGGCGTAGGCAGAGGGAACATAGTGTTAAGGTACTCCGTATCGTTCTCCCATTGCTGTCCATTTTTCGCGACGTTGCGTGTAAAGTGGTGGAACTCCAGCCTCAAGCTACTCTTTGTCTCTTTGCCACCGAGAGTTCTGTAAAAAAATGAAGGTCTCGAGTTGTTTATGAAATTCAAGTTTACCTTAGCCAAAGCCCTTTCATCTGATACCTCACTTGAACTTTCGGCTTTCGTACCAAATTTTGCCCTCTTTTTAAAAAGATTATTTTTAGGATTACTTACTTAAAGATTATTTACCATTATTTTTAGGATTTAACCATAAACGTATAGTTTCCAAATTTTTCCTGAACTAGTACTACCGATAGATGCTAGCTGCCAAATTTCATAATTCTAGGTCAACCGGAAGTACCCTATTAATTTTCATTCCCTTCATAGTGACGAAATACACGTTTTTTGCTATATAAACGGTCATATCTTTTTTTAAGTAAATATTTTATTTTTCAGGAAATCATGGGGATCTAAGTTTGAATTTCAACTCGATGTCTCCAAGCGTTCCTGAGATAAAGGCTCTTGATAGATAGACAGTCAGCCGGACGGACGGACAACAAAATGATCTTATAAGGGTTCCTTTTTTCTCCTAAAAAGGTACGAAACCCTAAAAATGAAAATAATTCATTCGTGGGAGTGGGAGAAGTGGGAATTCCATTCCAAACCCGCAACCCATCCGTTTAGAGTCAAACGATGTTCAAAACAAAAACTAGTGTCAAACTCAATTTTTTTAATCTAATGAATTTCTTTTTATATCATGTTTATCCCTTTAGTATTTTTTATCATCAAGGTAAAAAGCCTGTGAATTTATCTTGTTCATTCATTTCGTGTATTTGAGTACAGTATCGGATGCAATCTATAGAAAAAAATATATATACACCGTCGTGTTAAAGAATTGCTTTAATTATAGCGATGGTTGTAAGTTCGATTTCCAAGTATATATATATATCTTGGAAAAATTATAAAATCAGCTTTACGCTGTATCCCGCACACAGCAGGGTAGGCAGAGGGAACCTAGTGTTAAGACACTGCGTTCCCCACTTTCTGCCGAATTCTGGAGGCATTGTATGTTGAGTGGCAGAACTCAACGCCGCGCTTAGCCTCGACACCAGAGCGAAAAAATGTAAATATAAATTTAAATAAATATTTCATCTCCTCGAGTGGGGATCGAACCCACAACCAATCGGTTTTACAGTCACACTTCGTGCCGCTGCACCACGCCTTATAATTAATTATAATCTTTAAATATTTTTTAAATAAATAGTGATATTAAATAGAATATATAAAAAAATGATCGTAGCGGGCACCAAACCAGTATCTCCAAGCTCATGCTAAGTTATTTTTTTTTTGTTTTTCAATATATTCCAAAGTTTTTTTGTTCACAATTTTTATCATTTCACCGAGAACCACATACAATATTAAATTTAGGAATATATTTTAATATTTTCGATATATATACCACAAAGAACTTATTAAAGCGAAATTATTCGAAAACCACGCGAAGGCTTATTACAAATTCCTTTGGAAATTACTTTGTTCTTCCAATTTATATGTGACGTTATATTTTTTATTGTAAAATATGTAACTCGGTAGTATGTAAATTTTATATTGATATAGCTGCCTGTTCTTTTTTCTATTAATCTTTTATCAGTATTAAAAAGGTTAAGTTTCAGGCTAAATTCTAAGTTGGTTTTTTTTTTAAATCACACTGTATCTCGCATATAACAGGAGAGTAGGAGTTAGTGTTACGACACTCTGTTCCCATTACGACATTTTCTTTCCCCAATTGCACCCAAATTTCGAAGGAATTGCGTAGTGGAACTCACTGCCCTTGTTATTAGAACAAAGAAATGTAAATTTTAAATATTTCATTTTTCATTCGTGGGAATCGAACCCCTAAACTGTCCCATCCACCCTGAATCCACAATATATATTAATAGGTCACGATCGTCTCATTTAAAATTTAAGTTTTATTGTAGTTCATAAATGTTATAATGTAATTTACATACAATTTATATATATATAGCTATTTTGTTTAATTCTGTACAGTAAATAATTCTGTTATACTATCAGAGCTTGTTCAAGCTTCATACATTATAGACTCATTTAGTGACAGGCATTTCACATTAAAACGACATTGATATATTGTGTTGCAGTTGTTTAGGAAGTTTCACTTAATTAAATGATCGTTTCCCAGGCCGTCGTGACGTAGTGGCACAGTGTGTGACTAAACGACACGGTCGTTGGTTTAATTCTCACTCGGGGAATGAATTATTTTCATTTTCTCGCTTTGCTAATTTGAGACCAGTCGTGGCGCAGCGCAACCAGTCGGTTTTACAGTCACGATGTGTGAATGTAAAACCGACTGGTTGTGGGTTCGATTCCCACTTGAGGAGATGAAATATTTACTTAAATTTATATTTTCATTTCTTCGCTCTGGTGTCGAGGCTAAGCGCGGCGTTGAGTTCTGCCACTCAACACGCAATGCCTCTAGAATTCGGCAAAAAGTGGGGAACGGAGTTTCTTAACACTAGGTTCCCTCTGCCTATCCTGCTGTGTGCGGGATGAAGCTAATAAGACAGAGCGCTATTCAATAAATTTAAAACTCTAACGAAGTGTCTCAACACTAGACACTCTCTGACTACCAATAAATATAAAAACATAACCTCGTCCTGTATTTTGTTAATGTAGTTTGTAAAAAATGTAATTATAGTTTGAGTCCCTCTTACCTCTACCGTAAAGCGGAGAGATTGTGAGTTCGCTTCCCACTAGAGGAAATGAAATGTTTAATAAATAAAAATAAAAATAAATAAATCAGCTTCACGCTGTATCCCGCACACAGCAGGGTAGGCAGAGGGAACCTAGTGTGTTAAGACACTCCGTTCCCCACTTTCTGCCGAATTCTGGAGGCATTGCGTGTTGAGTGGCAGAATTTGATATTTTCCTTTTTCGCAGAGCGATGTGTGTGCGTGCCGTCGAGTCTTCAGAGAATTCGCCACTCAACACGCAATGCCTCCCGATTTCGGTGGAAGGACGGAATACTTAGAAATAAGTACCCTCTGCTTACCTTGCTGTGAACGCAATATAGTGTAAAGCTATAAAAACATATATATGCAAAATCTAGAAATTAGATTTGTAGTAACCGCAGTTCTGCGTTCTAATTTTAGTAGGTTTCGTAAAAATAATTTATTTATCTTTAGTGTTGAACTTTATAAAAATGTAAAAACACTGTGTTTTGCTTATAATTGTACCTGTGTTATTCATATCTTTAACGGTCTGAATTTGAATCTGCTACTTTTCAATAAACGACGTCTTCAATATTTCCTTTCAGTTGAAACACATTTGAGCCGATAAATCCATATTTATAGAATGATCTCATATTCTGAACTACAAAGCTTCAGATACTAGATTACTATCGCAAAAGTGGTGTAACTAACATTCTATAAAATAGTAGTCGTCACCTGTTAATCTGTATTAGACTTCAAAAAGTAAAATAAACAACATATTTTTTTCCCGTTTCCCTCGAAATTTTGAGGAATCCGCTTAGTTTTCCTTTATTACACGCTCCCTTATCTAATAAAAGCCAAATTTTAACTTTTCGAGTCGAGTAATTTTTTTGCGTGTTGTATGTCACTCACTTAGTACGCTGTATTCCGCACACAGCAGGCAGAGGGAACCTAATGTTAAGACACTCCGTTCCCCACTTTCTGCCGAATTCTGGAGGCATTGCGTGTTGAGTGGCAGAACTCGACGCCGCGCTTTGCTTCGACATCAGAGCGAAGAAATGGAAATATAAATTTAAATAAATATTTCATCTCCTGATCCCGATCCCGAATGGGGATCGAATCCACGAGAGACGATTTTACAGTCACACTTTGTGCCCCTGCGCCACGGCTGGATTGGTTTATAGTATATATATTTCCAAGAAACTATTGGGAATCGCCGAAAAAAATATTTTTTTATAAAACAATGTTCAAAATGTGATTGTTTTTGTTTTTTTTGTGGACCAACGATATAGCTATATCGAAATTTGACTTTAATTTACATTTCATAGGTCTACATTAATATTTTTTATATTGAGTTATGTCAATTTGCCTGACTGCTGTTATTGAATATTTATAAGGGCTACTAGCAAATAGTCTTGTATTCTCGTACGAACAAGGCGTATCTATGAAACAGTGACGGTCTGTGACAGCTTATTCTGACAGAACTACGCTGTGGCATATTGTGATGTTGTAGTATTTCTATTTAAGTGCTCCCTCTATAAAGGTTATAATTTTAACTATATATAACTATAATAAGGAAACAATAATAATTATATATCGAAAATTGGAATAAAAGTACAATAATCTTTTTTTTAAAGCTTCAAGCTTTATTTTTTTCTCTACACATATCTATAAGATAGACAGAGAGAACAGGTCGTTAAGACATCCTTTTCCCAGTTTCCGTTTATTTTTAAGACATTGTGTATTGAGAGTGAAACTCAACGCCGCGCTTAACCTACCAGAGCGAGGAAATGAAAACAATTTAAGTGTCATCATTCTTGTACAGAGATATTGAACCTACAATCATCGTGTTTACAGCCAGACACTGGTCCACTACGCCACGACGACCTCAAAACTATCTTCAAGCATATTTTATGATAATAATAATGATTATATATTATCAAATTTTCGAAAATGAACACAAAACCGCCGTGTTCACAAATGGACGTGAATGCTTGACGTGACGTGCGTCATTTAAAGTAAAATATCAAACACATACAAATTAAACAGTATATACATTTACCTTTTACCTTTAAAAACAAAAAAAAAATGCTATGTAAATATATTTATTTTAAAAAGTAGTGATGTTATAAAGTTACTGTACATTGCGTCGTACAGTATCTGCTAGTGACGTCCCGCGTCCGTAAACACCGGCAATCGGCAGTTATTGACAGCACTACAAAAATATTATTCGTTATTCCATGCGGATACTCACGCTGTAAACGGCAGCTCTGACAGCGTTTAAAAAAAATGTTATTACTAGATATAAAAAAAAAACATATTATTTAACTCGAATATTTGGAACTTATTGGGCTTTTCTAACTCAGATAAACATTTATGCGTTTTTTCAGCTTTATACTTTTTTCCACATGGCATAGTAAGCACAGGGAACCTTCTGTCAATTGCCCATAGAGGGTTCCTTATTTCAGGGTAGTAACTCAACGGGTAGTATAAAAGTTGATATGCATAATTTTGTGGGTGTCATAGTGAGGTTCTCATTTTTTATGAAATGTTCTACAATTATAAGCTTGTAATAGTTTTTATCTGTAACATAAACATAAATTTTCATTTTTAGAATTTTTCTCTAAATTTCATAATTGTATGCCGACGGAAATCCTTACTTTTGAGGTATGGAACCGCAAAAAGTGGTTAAAATATATATATTTATATTTTTAAAAGGTTATTTCACAATTAAGCAGAACTCGAGCCAGCGCCTCTCGGTATCCGTTTCGAGACATTTTATCTTAAGGCGTCAGAGCTGGAGGCCTCGAAAGGACATCGAACCCACAACTGTTGCGTTTAAAATCAAACGCTGTACCACCACGATGGCCTCAAAATATATTTAAAAAAATAAGAAGAGTAATAAGATAGCACTATCAATATCTTGGCATACAATAAAAATTTCAATAACCCAATCCTACCCCTTTCTCCAGACAAAAGCGAAGCACCTCTAAAAGAATTTAAAGAAAAAAACCCAAAAGTTTCAAAGCTACCCCTTTCATAATACAGAACCAATAACCACTAAAGAATAACTCATTCGCAGCCAAAGACAAAGGGTGAAAAGATAAGTTTAATAAAGTTCCAGTTACCTAGTAAACTAAGATTCTCGAGTCGCGCCAAGTTTCGTCTGTCTGTCTAAAATTACACCCATTTATAGTCAACGCCGTGTGAAATTGGATTGCCGCACTTAAATTGAAATTTCGAACTCAGATAATATTCATTTTAATCTATCGTTTATGTTGTTTGGAAAGTTTCACAACAGCGTTAAGTTCAAAGGTGGATTCTGGATATGCATATATTAGCATGTTATATTCACCAGAGAGGCTATCTTGGTGCAGTGGTTGTGGCGTTTGGATTGTAAATGCTTCGATTATGGGCCCCGAGTCCTATTCGGTGGAATTATTATATTTATTTATTTTTTATTTTTCCATGAGGCCATCCTTGAGGCCGGTCGTGGCGCAGCAGCACAGAGTTTGACTGTAAAACCGACTGGTTGTGGGTTCAATTTCCACTTGAGGAGATGAAATATTTACTTAAATATACATTTTCATTTCTTCGCTCTGGTGTCGAGGTTAAGCGCGGCGTTGAGTTCGGCCACTTAACACGCAATGTCTCTAGAATTCGGCAGAAAGTCGGGAACGGAGTGTCTTACACTAGGTTCCCTCTGCCTAACCTGCTGTGTGCAGGATACAGCGTGAAGCTGAAAAAAAAAAGAAAAAAAATCTCCATTCTGGTACACCACGCAATGTTACGGAGGTAAAACTGAGTGACCATTTACTCAATCACCTCATCATCCATTTTTTTCTATATACCATATTTATATTTGTATATAGATACTTTTAGTTTACTTATAGTTTAAATAATAAAAAAAAACTATATACTTAGCTATAGATAAAATAGTTTATACTTCTGTAATATAATATTTCTTTTTGCTTCGTCGTATTCGGCATAGATGATAGTGTTAAGACACTGAGTTCCCCACTTTCCACCCAATTTTTATTGGTTGTTAAGTAGCGGATCTCAGCTTCTTATTATCAGTGCAAGAAAGTAAAAATTATTCATTCCTCTGAGTAGGAACAGAACACTTAACCGTCGTCGTGTCTAAAACCAGACGTGCCGTTGCGCCACGACAGCCACAAACAATATAATATATTTTATATTTATTATTATCTACAAATGTAATGTGCAAAATATCCTGGAAAACCATCCATTTAAAAGCATTTTACAAAACATTCAACACGTTTCGCTTAGGAAAATTGGTTTTATTCATTTTAACTATAGTTGTTTAGATTAGACGAGATTTGATGGAATACGCTGGTTTAGGGATTCAATACCATTCGGACAAAATATAGAATGCATAAGAATAGAATATAACATTTACGTTTGAATATATGTAAGATATTTATTAAAACTATATATATAGAAATGTAGGTTACAGTCCCACTCGGGGGAATTAAATATTTGATATTTTCATTTATTCGCTCTGGTAACGGAGGCCATAGTGAGTTATTGAGTTCTGCCACTCAAAACAATGTCTCCAGAATTGTCGTAATATGGGGATGGAAGTGTTTTAATCGGAACGGCATATCTAAGCTCTAGGTTCCCAGGTTCCCATCTACCTACCCTGATAAGTGCAGGATCCCACCATGAAGCTATTTTTATTTATTTACTTATTTATTTATTTAATACACCAACTTAAATATAAAACATATACAAGATAAAACAAACGAAAAATGGTGTAAAGGCGGCCTTATCACCACAGGTGATCTCTTCCAGGCAACCCTTACCAAAAAAAAAGATAAAAAAAATAGTATACAGTATCTAAAAAATTGGCATAAAAGATTCTTGAAAAAATGAAAACGTCTTGATTTTTTTTATTTTATCCTAAGTCCATTTTAAGACCAAGGCAGTAAACCGAACGAATTGCTCTCCTCTGCAGGACAAATCATTTATTCATTGAATATTATCACCAGTGATAAAAAGAAATGGGTTTCTGGAGATGTGTAATTTTATAGCTATGCACCTGCAGCAACCGTTCCATATAATATATTTTCCCTTTTTTTTCTTTAATACCAGTCCATCTTCGTGGCGCAGCGGCACAGTGTGACTGTAAATCGACTGGTTGGGGGTTTGATCCCCACTCAAGGAGATGAAATATTTACATAAATTTATCTTTCCATTTCTTCGCTCTGGTGTTGACGCAAAGCTCGGCGTTGAGTTCTGCCACTTAACACACAATGCCTCCAGCATTCGGCAGAAAGTGGGGAAGGGAGTGTCTTAACACTAGGTTCCCTCTGCCTACCCGTCTGCTGTGTGCGGGATACAGTATGAAGCTGATTTTTTTCTTTAATCATTAAGGATTCGCCTTTTTAGAGTTACCGTTACTCAAAAAAAATCTAAGCCTTTATAGGGAACCCTTATAACATCACTTTCTTATTCATCTGTATATTTGTCTGATTGTTTGGATATTTTTTTCGAACTACGTGGAGCCCAATCCAGCTGAAATGAATATCAATAACCACGTCTACAGTCCATTAAATCATAGAAATTATAATGTTTACAAAAAAAACCAACTTCTTCAATTTCAACTGGATTTTAAAATCAGAACCTAACCAAGCTTTCATTAAACTACCCTTGAACTGTATCCTTTCCTTACCTTCGTTAAGCGCGAGTCGGGCTCGTCTAAAGAGGGTTCTGAAATAAATTTGTGTACTTGAGCTTTTTCTGAAATTCAGGCCTAGCTTAGCTTAGCCAGAGCCTTTTCATCTGATACCTTACTTGAACTAGCGGCTTTAATACCTAATTTTGCCCCCCTTTTAATGCTATTATTTATTAGGATTTTTTTTCACTAATAACAACAACTATCTGTATCTGTAGTTGCTAAATTTCATAATTTTAGGTCAACCGGAAGTACCCTATGAGTTTTGATCCCCTTCATAGCGTTGAAAGACGCGTTTTTTGCTATATAAACGGTCATATCTTTATTTAAGGAAATGTAGAAAGGAGTAACAAGCGTATAAAAATTTCAACGCAGCTTGGCGAGAACGCATGGCTTAGTGGTCAGAGCGCCTGGTCGGTTTCCAGGAGGCGCGGGTTCGAGTCCCGCTGCATTCAAATTTTTATACGTTTTCTAAATAAGTATTTTTCTTTCCTAAGTGTGGAATAACACTTTAAAAATGTTTAAAAATGTAATAGGTAGTCTACCTTTTATTCTTTTATGTAAAAATATTTAAACGAAAGATTGATGAACGAAAGATTGATGATTGATGATTATTTAAAGAGCTCCAAAATATATGCAATTGTTTCTAAACCTACTTTACTAAAGAGCTAGTATTGAAGCATTCTCTAGTCCAGCTTCTTTCTTATGGCGCTGGGGTGGTCTCGAGCGGCAACCATCAATATGGGTGCATCGTTAGGGGGCCCTTTGGCCCTAGGACTGTGTACCTGCCCTAGACCAGATACAGAGAGAGTTTTTTGGTGGGAATGGAAGGATAATCAAGTGTCACCTGACCGGTAAGCTCAGCCAGTTGAGACACTCAGTCAGGAGGACCAACTTAAGGCCGTGCGTTGGGATGTCATCGTTATATAATTCGTAGAGGGCAGGTGATAAAATGCTGCCCTGGGGAATTCCGGCAGCGATCGAATGGCTGCTACACTCTCCACTATCACGAAAAATGTCCTATCAGGTAGGTAGTCGGTAAGAACATGCGCGACGTGATAGTGCCGGCCCTGAGCACTTTATGTGCTACGTCGAGCGAACGAACTATCACACTCTCCTTTCGCTTAATCGCTGCTGCACCGTAGTGACCCGCTCTGGCCACCTGCAGAGTGGTTGAGTGTCCGCTCGCCAAACTATTTGCTTCGTGGTGCTGGAGAAGTGGGAGGAATAATTTGTCGAATAACTTCGCCATCGCGCTGATGAGCCTTAGGTAACATGATCAGGCCCTCCTTCTATGCCCAGTACATTCCGGGTTTAAATATAGATTACATATTAGTACTAATACAATAACAAATCTATCATACACAAATTGCGAGGACTACGTGGCTGCTTGAGAAAATCTCAACTTATATTGGAGATTATTAAATATTGAAATCTTTGTCGAGTTTTTTCTGTCATCACACAAACAATAATTGAAAACTTAAGATTTTCACTTTCTGCACAATTTATGCTTTGAGTGCAGGAGTCACGCCACTATGACGCGATTGCGTCATCAATTCTTATTATTCTACCCTGCAACTTATTTGTGAACGATGATATAAAAGGCTGCACGGGCGTTGTACGTTCAGTCTTGGCTCTGGTGTGGGTCGGAGCACTACTCGTGCTCGACTACTGGCTAACCTCGACTATTTGGACAATTAATTATTTGATTAAGTAATTGTTATTTTAATTATAAATGTGGTTAAGACCTATTTATAATTATCTACGTGAAGTCTTGGCTCTGGTGTGGTTCATCAGAGTACTACTCATACTCTGCCACATAACCTCGACTATTCGGGTAATTGATTATTTAGTTAATCAATTATTATCGTAGTTATGAATGTGGTTAACACCTATTTGTAATTGCTTACTTTAGAAATCATTCAGTTATTTATGCCTTCAGTTACTATTTGAAACTACCTTGCTAAAAGTATTTATGTTAAAATTACTTTTTGTACATGTGTCATGTGTTCACATGTGAATAGAATCAAAGGCCAGGACATGGTCGGGTGTTCTGCTCGTTTAACGCCCACCACGCACGCGTCTTTGTCTAAAACATCAGACGTAGTATGTGTATAGGTACGAGACTATACCACTCCTGTTACCTAAATTAAGTGGGATAAAGTTCTCAATTAAACTTCTGTTTAGTTTATTTACATTACTTTCTTGAACTACCTTTTATTTCATTTTTAACTTTGACTTTGTGTACCTATTATTGAATTATTGAATAATATATTGAATAAAAATGTATATTATTGATAAACTACTAAAATCCATGTAACTGATTAATAAAAGTAAGTAAGTAAAAAAAATTAAAATATATAAAAAAATAAATAAATAGAAATAAATAATATACTATAAAAAAAAGGAGTTCGCAGGGTTCGCAGGGTTCGGAGGGTTGGGAGGGTTGGGAGTTTTGGGAGGGTTCGGAGGTTTCGGAGTGTTGGGAGGGCTGGGAGGGTTCGGAGAGTTGGGAGGGTTCGGAGAGTTGGGAGAGTTTAATATTCTCCGAGCAAAGTGAACAATGTTGAGACCAGTCGTGGCGCAATCGTGGCGCGGCAATCGTGTGACTGTAAAAGCGACATGCTGTGGGTTCGACTCCCACTAGAGGAAATTAAATACTTAATATTTTAATTTCTGCGGTCTAATATAGATAGATACAAACCCTCTAGAATTTGAAAAAAAAAAATGTGTCCTACCTACCCAGCTACAAATGGGATACAATACCTACAGCGTGAAGCCGAAAAAAAAGGTAAACTATTATTATAATAACTATAAAATGTTTAAAAATATTCATAAACTTTTCACAGCTTTGCAGGAATATATGAAGCGTATATCGGATATTGGGCAGCGATCTACGTGCCGTTTGGACGCAACGTGTCTAGTATATTTAAATTTTATCATAGAAATTTATATCGACCTTATGTTGCAGGCACCGTAGCAATATATCTGAATGTATGCGTAATGAAAATATTTATGAATTCTCGGTCCAGACCAATGAACTACGGTGTTGAGTTCCGCCACAAAAACTCATACTCTACTCCTTTTTTCCAGTTATCAAATCAAATTAAATCAGCTTCACGCTGTATCCCGCACACGACAGGGTATGCAGAGGGAACCTAGTGTTAAGACACTCCGTTCCCCATTTTCTGCCGAATTCTGGAGGCAGTGAGTATTTTTTCCAGTTTCTACCAAAAATTGGAGACAGTGCGCTTTGAGAGCAAAAGGCGGCGTTGACTTTGCTTTTGCCTTTCCAGATCGTAGAAATGAAAGTAAAGAGAAATCAAACGACAGGGAATCGAACTCACAACCGCTGCGTTTACACTCATAAGCTTGCACCACGCCTCACGGCACGACGCTCTCAAAAAGTCTCTTTTTTTAATTTGTATCAGTAGTTCTTGAGATCAGCGCGTTCAACCAAACCACCGTTTCACCTTAACAAAAATAATATACACTCCATACTCCATTCTTACGTTGACTGTACAAAAACCACTGTTGTCGCGTAAAACCGTAACAGAATATTCAATTAAAACCACACATTTCATCGTTCACAATATTTTTAACAAACTGCGCTACATTTCAGCGGGTGTTTCGTTTAGAGAGAACAAAAACGTCGGTCGGCGCTAACAAAATATGCGGTATGGGCGAATAGAATAGCTTTAAATTGGAATAGAAATGTTATTATTTATATTATCTATATGAGGCCAGTCGTGGCGCAGTGGCATGAGGTGTGACTGTAAAACCGATTGGTTGTGGGTTCGATCTCCACTCAAGGAGATGATATATTTACTTAAATTTATATTTTCATTTCTTCGCTCTGTTGTCGAGGACAAGCGCGGCGTTGAGTTCTGCCACTCAACCCGCAATGCCTCCAGAATTTTGCAGAAAGTGGGGAACGGAGTGTCTTAACACTAGGTTCCCTCTGCCTACTCTGCTGTGTGCGGGATACAGCGTGAAGCTGATTTTTATCTATATAATAGGTATAATATAACGAAAATGTAACTGATCGCTGTCTGCACGTCGATGTTATATGAGAAACTGTATGTTAAACTAAACGAATAATTCTTTAAGTAGAAATCGAACTCTCAACCCTTGTGTTTACAATCACGCTGTGCCGCTCTGCTCTGCCGAAGGTCTAATTGGTAAATATTTATAGTATTTATTACTCTATAGATATATATATATACTAACAAAAAAAACATTGAGTAATGTAAATTATGTATCGTAGAGATAGCAAATTTGATACATCAAATTCGTCTTTTAACATAGAAGGATGACTTTGAAAAGTGAAAATGCAAATTTCATGCGGAAAAGTATTTAAGTTAAGTTTCCCGTTTTAACATTCAACTAAGTGGAATTCAAACCTAAATACATCGTGGGCAGTCGAAAATATTATTTTGTTTTAGATTTACCCTCATTTACAGCTCATCATGTCAAAATATTATTAAAAAAATGTTTTTTTCTATTATAGAACTACCAGTGGCACTTCATAAAATATCATCAGATACTTATTTAGAAAACGTATAAAAATTTGAACGTAGCGGGACTCGAACCCGCGAACTCGAACCGACCAGGTCGGTTTCCAGGAAAGGCGGATTCGAGTCCCGCTACGTTCAAATTTTTATACGTTTTTTAAATAAGTATTTTTCTTTCGTAAGTGTGGAATAACACTTTAAAAATGTTAAAAATGTCTATTATTCACATAAACTTATAAACTAATTTGATTTCCACGCTCTGGTAATAAGACAAAGGTAAGCAAAACAGTTTCACCACTCAATAAGCAATATCTCGATAATTGAAAAACAATGTCTTACCAGATTCCCTCCGCCTACTCTGCTCTATATGAGATACAGTTTGAACCAAAAAAAATATTTATATTCACATTACCTTGCACAAGAACCGATCCACAACCAAAACCACCCTACAAACTAGTCATATAATACAAATACATATTTCTAAATCCATATATATACATATCAACTCATTTCATCTTGGAAAACTGTCTTTCCTTCAATAAAACCACAGCGTCATAGTCTACGCGATGCGGAGGGACGATATGTCTTTTATTACAAGATTGCAACTCACTTTTATATTTTTCCACTGTAGAGATGACTCTTTGAGATGGTTATAGGGATGCTGGGATGGGCTTTACGGCTGATCCTTTCGTGCTTTTAAAATTATGTATATATATATATATATATATATATATATATATATATATATATATATATATATATATATATATATATAGATCTACGTATCAATAGTATCTATGGTAATAAACGCCGTAATATAGAAGCCGTAGTGGCGCAATGGCTGTGAACGCAACGGTGGTGTGTTCGATTCGTACTTGATGTAATTAATTATTTTCTTTACCTATTTCTGCCAACGGAGTGACTTCACATTAGGCTTCCTTTTCCTAGTAAATATATTTTTTTAACTTCTCAGGATAATCAGAGGGAACCTGGGAAACTACTGGTAAGACACTCCGTTCTCATTAAGACACTTCCGCTCCTCACTTTTCATCGAATTCTCGAGGCATTGTGTGTTGAGTGGTGAAACTCTACGCCGCGCTACGCCCCGTTATATAGTCCTGATTTAATATTCTCGAATGGGAATCGACGCGACGACTGTCGCATTTACAGTAAGTAGGCTTCGGCATGCTTCATTTTCTTTGATCTATCCAAAAAAGGAGCGGCGTTAGACCCCATCAAATAAGACGTATGGTTCTCAAAGTGACATTATTAGTTCTCTCTGAGCCCTAAACCTAAAACCTAAATGACATCCACTATCTAACAATTCAGACGATCCATACCTATATTATAAATTCGAAAGTAACTCTGTCTGTCTGTCTGTCTGTCTGTGCCGCAATCAGGGCCAAACCGCTAATTCAATTGTGATAAAATACTCATAAAGAGATACTTAAGGGTCTTCGGATGAACATAGGTTACTTTTTTTTTTCTCATATTTGTAATATTGTCGATATATACTAATATATTAAAATACTTTTTAGTTTGACAAGCAATTTATTCCGCCATGTTAATAACAACCGACCGTTGCTAAGCAACGGTTTGCAAAGTTCGTTTGTTATAAGAAAACGTCACCCAAAATGAGCTTAACGCATACATAGCGGGCGCCGACTCAACCTTATGAGATACATAAAAACAATTTGAAAATGAATATAATAGTAACTTTTAACATTTCATCTAGATTGAAATTATAGTTTACTGTATAACATTCTAATAAATAATTAAGGAGATGTCACTGATTCGAAATGACCTAGCCTACGAGCGGCATAGTATAACCGACGCAAACGGGCACATGACTTAGACGATTTTGTAAATTTTCATACATTTACGAAGTACTGTTAATTTTTATGTAATTATTTGCTGTTTATAATTAATTTATACTTTTCTTTGGTTCTTCGCTTATTCGAGTAGTAGTATAGTTAGATTTTCATAAATTTCTTGGTGTGGTGTAAGTTGCGGCCCTGTGCGGCAGCGGCATAATATTATTTAAGTACTTATTATTTAAGGAAAGAATTGTTGGTTATTTCATCTTGGATGGTTTTCTATTGCGTTGTTATACACTTAATAAAATATGGTTTTAGTTTTTTGGGATTTTATTTGATATTGCTCGCAAAACTTATCATATTTAATGTAGAAAGGACTTTAGTTAGGTGTTTCATATAGTATCTATGTACGCGCGCAAGAAAAACGTGTAAAAAGATTTGTCCCGGGTAAATCAGTAAAATCGATCACTGAAAGTCCAATAAAAATCAGTTCAGTTATTCTGGACATTAGCTCGGGGAAATAGAAAGACAGACAGAGACAAAAAATATAATATTTTTTATTGTATTTAAGTATTATGTAAATAACCACATGCACTTGCAAAAATATAGCACAACACATTTAATTTTAATTCTTTTAAATATTTATTTTACTTTGATGATATTATTAATGTAGCTGGTTTTGTTTAATTTTTTTTATAAATATTTTAATATGATTACGTTTACTTATAATTTGTTTCATTCAAATTAGATATTTTCAAAAACAATTTCATAAATATATCTAATAAGCATTCGTATAGTTCAAGCGGGCGAAGCCGCGTCCGGGTCCGCTAGTATATCTATATATATAAAAGGACTTGTGCTGACTGACTGAGGTAAGACGCACGCAGAGCCGTAACCACTGATGGTAGAAACGTGAAATTTGGGCAGATGTTTATTTTCATAATCTGGACATCCACTAAGAAGGGAATTTGAAAAATTTTAACCCTAAAGGGATGAAATAGGGGTTGAAAGTTTGTATGGAAAAAATGTTTAATCTGCACCGATTTTTATAAAATTTGAAATTCGGACTCCTAAAAATATTTCATTGAACACGTGTTTCATGGTTTTTAAGAATTCACCCCCTAAGGGTTCAAATAAGGGGTTGAAAGTTTATATGGAAAAATCTTTAAATTGCCACCGATTTTTATAAAAATTTAAATTCAGACTGTTAAAAATATTTTATTCAACACGTGTTTCGTGGTTTTTTTAGAATTCACTCCTAATAAGCGGGCGAAGCCGCGCGCGACCTCTAGTTTCTTATATATCAGGAGAGGCAGAGGGTACTAATTGTAACAATATTCCGTTCTACACTCTCCACCAAAATTCAAGACATTATGAGTTGAAAGTCGGAACTCAACCTCGCGTTTTGTGTTATCTTAGCGAGTATATGAAAATAATTTATTCTCCCAAGTGGAAACGAGCTCTCAGTCATTGTTCTTACAGTGAGACGCTGTTGCATTGCACCACGATGGCCTTCTATTTTTTATTTTAGATTTACACTGTATCTAACACTTAGCAGGATAAGCAGAAGGAACCTGGGAACCTAGTGTTAAGACTATCCGTTTCTAATAAAGATACTCCATTCTATTTGGCCGTATTCTAGGGTATTGCGTGTTGTGTGGCGGAGCTTAACGCTGGGCTTTGTCGTGTCATCGGAGCGAGAAAAGAAAACGGAGTGTTTTCACTAACGAAACTCTGTCTACGGAGGTTTCTTCTTATAATAATATATATCTATCACTGAACTTACCCTTCGGCAAATTGAGCGATTCAAAAATCTCTAATGAAAGTTTCATTAAAATCTTATGTCCAGTAAGAAAAGAGTAGAATTTTGCATTCAAGGCTATTTATACTTCCATGGACAACCAAACCATAGCGCGATGTAGAGAACAGCTAACGCCATCTATGTTACCCTATGGAAGTATGGAGTCCCATGCTTATTATCCTTTGATGAGCCATACATTTTATTCTAATATTCCCATATTATAATGGATTTTGTATTTAAAATCTTATTAGAAATTGTGAGAATGTGTTTCTTATTAGAATTTTATAATATTATTTTGTATGTAATAAATATGAAATATAGTTGAATTTTAAATTTACAATCCTCTTTCATAAAAAGTCTAAATGATGCTATGATGGGGCTAACACGGGTAGCGCGGGCTTCAAAATGTGAATTACTACTAAACAATCACTGTTAAATAGTGCTTTTGTGGCTTTATTTTGTAAATAATTTACAATGAGGCCATCGCAGCGTTCAGCAAAAGCGTATGATAGCGATAGGTTCTGGGTTCCATTCCAATTCAAAGAAACGAAACATTATTATTATATACTAGCGACCCGCTCGCGGCTTCGCCCGCTTTAACTACTGAATTATTCATGTAATGTACCTGTGTTTGCAAAACACTTAAGATTACTAATGTGAAAATTATTTAAACCTTAATGCAACCCGCATTTTCGACAGACCTACCTACTATTCTCTTACCCGAAAATACTTAAACGAAAGATGTAACCAACTATGTCGGGTTAAAATATATTATAATTATTGGATAACTCCGAAATACGTGCAATCGCTTCTAAATTAACTTTGCTATAGAACCGCAGAATTGAAGCATTCTCTCGTCCATCTCCGTAGTAGCTTCGAACGACATCTGGGCGTTGACACAGTATGAAATTGGAAGGATTATCAAATGCCATCTAGGCGGTCAACTCAGTCAGGAGAGACCCTCGGTTCCCTGAGGGAGGCCCATCTTAAACGACCAAGGTTCAATGCAAGGCTCATGAGTCGGATTTGGAGGAGAATAGAAAATCCCTCGGAAGTAGTCTTACGTCTGACCTCGGGCGGCCGGGTATGCCACGGAGTGCTGCCCCTTAGGTGCAGGTGATACATTGGCGCAGCGGAATACGTTGGACGCGAGACGACCAATGTGTACCTCCAGGCTTTATAGTTTTTATGTTGCGATGATGCGTGGTGTTCCTCACTTAGTATGGCGCCTGCGTCACTCGACGGAGGATGAGGTTCTGGACCACCTGCAGGATTTCTCGTTGAGTGATACTCGTTAGGGCGTTGTGATGTCATCAGTGTATAGTGCGTAGAGAGCAGGTGATAAAATGCTGCCCTGGGAAACAATGGCAGCAATCGAGTCGCTGCTAGATCTCGAACTCTCAACTCTCACGAAAAATGTCCTGTCACTGAGGCAGGGAGGCAAAGACATGCGCGACGTGCTGGGGGGTGCCCGCTCTTAGCACTTAATGAAGTAGGCCCGGGTGCCAACGCGGTCGAATACGCGCGCTACGTCGAAGAAGACTACTATTGCACTCTCCTTTCGGTTGATCGCTGATGCGGCGTAGTATAACCAGAGTGGTATACCCGCTTGCCAAACTGCCCGCTTCGTGGGTGGATGTGCAACTGGAGAAGTGAGAGGAATAACTTCTCGAACAGCTTGGCGACCGCGCTAAGGAGGGTTATAGATCGGTATCCCTCAGGTTGCGGTCTTCCCAGCCTTGGGCAACACGATGACCAGGCCTTCCTCCCATGCCTGGGGGAAAGAAGCCAGGCGGGTGCGGCGGATCCATTTTTATAAGCAAAAGGTTGCGGGGCGCGGGGGGACGCGTGGTGGGCAGCGAGCCGTTACACAGCAAGAATTTTTGCTGTGCTCCTAATCTTCTAAAGTACTTATTGAAATGAAAAACAGTAAACAACTTTTTAATCTATATTAAATGGCCAAAAGGTAACTAATATACTTATATATATATTGAAAGTAAGGGATAAACATGCGTCGTCGATATAGCTTTTCTCTAAAACTATTTGTAATTTCGAAATATTGTAAAGAGCAAAGTTTATCTTTGTTTGACGTAGAAAATTAATAATTTATTTAAAAGGATAAGGATTAATATCATTATGGACAGACATCCCTTACAATAAGAAAATATATTTAAATTACCGTCTAATTTCCGTCTCCTCTACGCTTTCATTAGTAAGACTTAAACGATTTTTATTTGCATTTCTTGTTCTACGACCTATGAACGACTTTTTCGTGGCATAATTAAATTAAAAAGGAAATGTTTAAAAAAGTAAAAAATAATAATAAAAGAACAGAAAAAGAGTAAACAAAATTAACAACAGGATACTTAAACGAAAGAAATGATAAACAAAAGACAACCTGCTATTCTATTAATGAAAAAAGATGAAACTAAATATATCGCGCTGAAATAATACATTAAACTCTAATTATCTAATACGCACAATCGCATCTAAATCTACTTCGCTACAGAGGCAGGCGGGGAGACGGGCGCGGCGGACGCGTCGCGGGGCGCGGGGGGACGCATGGCGCGTGGCGAGCCGTTTCGCAGCAAGGATTTTTTGATATTGTAACAACTTCTAAAGTACTTATTAAAATGAAAAACAGTAAAAGACAGTTATGATCTACATTAAATGGCCAACGTAATTAATATACTTATTTATATGCTTTATGAGTAAGGGATAAACGAAACATGGGCCAAATCTGCGGTTTATAGCCGACGCGATGTGTCAACAATTAAATGCGTTTTTCTCTAAAACTATTTGTAATTTCCAATTAGTGTAAAGGACAAATTTTATCTTCGTTTAACGTAGAAAATAAATAAAGTATTTAAAAGGATAAGGATTGATACCATTATGGACAAACATCCCTCACAATAAAAAATATATTCAAATTACTATTTTTAGACAGAAATATGCTCACTATATGTTATCCTTAGAAGATACAAATATGCTATCGCTGACTTTTTTGTAGATCTTATTAAGAGGAATAATACTTTACTACATTATTTTCATGTAGGACTTACCATTAAAGCAGCGCATGCGTGAAAGTTTCTCAACGGGTAGGACTTTATGCACATTTATCATGTTTATGTCAAATTACATTAAAATATACATATAATAAACTATATATAAACCTTCCCTGAGAAATACTCTACCTAATGGTGAAAAACGCATCAAAATCCGTTGGGTGGTTTAGAAGAAGATCGCTTAGAAAGGCCAGACAGAGACGAAATGCGTTCTTATTTTATAAGATATAGAGATAGAGATGTATTTTCATTTTCCGTCACTCAGAGTTGAGTACAGCACAAACGGCAAACATTGGGAACGGATATGTCTTAATGGAAAAAGAGTCTGAACACTAGGTTCCCAGGTTCCCTCTTCCCATCCTGTATCCTGTACCCCGCATATAGATGCGAGATACAGCGTGAAGTACGAAAAAATAATATTTAAATCAAAAGACCGAAGAAATCTATTCAATGTTAAAGTTCAGTCAATTGAAAAAATACAAAAAAAAAAAATAAACAAAGAATAACGATAAAATATCCTTATAAAAAATAGAAAAAATGATTTTAATAGACGGCCAAGAACAATAAGGGGAAACGTTGAAATACCTAAGATGTCATTTCAAGACAAGAATTTGTTATTTTAAGTCAAATTATAAAAAGTACCCTACGGATGAATATTATAATTAAGTCGTTGTGTTTTTGTTTTTTATATTAGAAACATTTTGTAATAAGAACTTTGTCATTATAGTGCAATGGATAAAAAATCGAGTGAAAGCGGCAGTTTCAAGTTTAACATCCTCTCTTGGAACCATTTTGATTGATAATAAATAATATCTATAGGCCAGTCGTGGCTGAGAGTTGTGAGTTCGATCCTCACTCGAGGAAATGGAATATTTATTAACATTTATATTTCTTCGCGCTGGTTACTTTTACTTTGACTTTAGTTAACATTTCCTCAATTTCTGTAAAAAAAAACCGAATAGAAATGTATTCTGCTTTTTTCCGTATATTATGTATGTTTCATTCATTTGATTAAAAAAAGGAAGAAAAAGGTGCCATTTAAATACTACAAATTTGTAATAATTGTATGATACTTATTAATTTTTTTTTACACAGTAAAATAAGTTATAGCAAAATTAAATAAATTATTTTTTAACAGAAAACAAACCGACTTTAAACAAACTAAAAAGTAATAAATTTACTTAACATAAAGCAAAAAAATAATTTTGTCAAAAAAATAATTAAACAAAGATTTTATTGCTTTTTTAAAGCCAATGAGTGTAAGACAGTGTTGTCATACATAAATTTGCACCTGAAATCACAATATTAATAATTCCAGGCCATCAAACGTGCTATTGTAAACAAGACAAGTTGTGGGTTCAATTATCATTCGAAGAAATATTTCATATTTTCATTTCCTAGCTGTGGTAACGTGGGAAAGCGCGGAGTTTAGTTCAACCATTCAACACACAATGCCTCCCGAATTCGGCGGAAAATTGGGAACGGACGTGTCTTAGTGGGAACAAAGTGTCTTAACACCATGGTCCCAGGTACCTGTCTACCCTGTTATGTGCGAGATACAGTGTAAAGCTAAAAAAAATCACAATATTATATACAACTAGTATAATTTTACATATTAAAAACAAGAAGAAATAAGAAAATAAACATTATTTTTCCAAGTAAACTTCATAAAAATAAGATTTCCGTACGTTTCTACGAAGCTTTGGAACAAGCAAGGATTATAAGAGGCAACAAAGCGGTGACAACGACAATTTATGGTCTGCGGTCGCCGTCGCCGGCGCGTTATTAAATTAAAATAACTTACAAATTGCACACCGACCACTGTAGTGACTCCATTTTATATATTAACAGACATTTTTTTATAAAATTAAAATTAAAATTTGAGGCCAGTCGTGGCGCAGGAGCACGAAGTGTGATTGTAAAACCGACTGGTTGTCGGTTCGATCCCCGCTCGAGGAGATGAAATATTTACTAATTTATATTTCCATTTCTTCGTTCTGGTGTCGAGGTTAATGGCGGCGTTGAGTTCTGCCACTCAACACGCAATGCCTCCAGAATTCGGCAGAAAGTGGGGAACGGAGTGTTTTAACACTAGGTTCCCTCTGCCTACCCTGCTGTGTGCGGGATACAGCGTGAAGCTGATTTACATTTTTTATAATAATATATAAATAATTTCGCACACCCACCGTATATAGCGGGACAGGTAAAGGGAGCCTAATGTTGAGACACTCCGTTGCCCAAACAACACCCAATTTTCGAGACATTGCGTGTTGAATTTTTTTACCAGAGCGAGGAAATGAAATGAAATGCGGCGTTCATACCTATGAGTTCAACATTTTTCAGTTTTTTTTCTTTGTTTATATTGTAAATTCTCACTTTGTGGCAAATTTTATGACTGTAGGTCCACGGGAAGTAGCCTATGTAAGAAAAACTATGTATAAAAGATTGCGTTGATTTAAGAAACTTGATTTTCCTACGTGTCAAGGCACCGTAGACCTGAATATTTTTTATTAATTTCCAAATGCACTTCGTCTACCCAAAGCAATGAAATGAAAATGAATGAATAAAATAAATAATTATTTTCTTTGATTGAGGATTGAACCTATTACCGTCGTGTTTAATGAAATATTTTTTTTCTCATTAACATTTAAGTGAAAAGTGTTGTCACCCGACGCCATCCCGCGGCAAGTTAAAATGTGCTTGTTCTAAAAACACGGTGAAAGCCTGCCAAATGTACGCAATTTAAACAAAACAACATACGGGAGTAAATTATGGGCGTGGACGTTTCTATGTTATGGTCTCCACCGTTTAACATAATGGATTTTTTCGCGTCACGCACTACCCTGCATATAGCAGGGTAGGTAGAGGGAACCTGGGAACCTACAGTTATGTAACTCAGTTCTCCACTTTTCGCTCAATTTTGAAGACGTTATTTGTTGAGTAGAGAAACTCAGTTTTTTTCGTTTGTCTCCCAGAGTGGAGAAAAGAAATTAATTGAAATATAATAATTTATAATTTGAAAAATCAGTATATGTGCAATAGCCTAGGGATGTGTATAGGAATTGTCAATTAAACTTTTTTTAAAGATTTTCTGGATTATAATATGAAATATTTAAAAATGTCATTTGTACCTAATAGAAAAATTATACATTGCCATTTTTTGTATGACGCAGAGTGAAATTAGTAACAAATCAAGATATTTTTAGGGTTTCGTACCTTTTAAGGAAAAAAGGAACCATTATAGGAACACTTTGTCGTCCGTCTGTCTGTCTGTCTATCTGTCTGTTAAGAGCCTTTATCTCAGGAACGCTTGGAGACATCGAGTTGAAATTCAAACCATATATCTAGATCTATGGCCCCATGATTTCCTGAAAAAATCGTATTTCTACATTTACTTAAAAAAATATGGCCGCTTATATAGCAAAAAGCTTATAAAGGGCTAATATTAGCTTAAAAAAGGGGTAAAATTTGGTATTAAAGCCGCTAGTGCAAGTAAGGCATCAGATGAAAGGGCTCTGACTAAGCTGAGCCTGAATTTCAGAAAAAACTCGAGACAACCAATTTTTATATGGAACCCTCGGTGGGCGAGCCCGCTTCCCGCTTGTCCGGTTTTTTTATTTAGTAACTCTAATTTCTAAAGAATAAACATCAAACCCACTACCATCAACATAAACCAACTTCATTCTAACCACAAAACCACAGCGTTTTTCCTATAGCCCGTATTTCAATTCAATAAAAAATTGCGTCTTCAATACTTTGAGCATCCGTATATTTCAAGAGTATACCGCGTCGGATCCTATGGGGCGTGGTGATTTACACATTGGAAGGTTTCGATGTAAGATAATACTCTCATTTGTCACATTCTACATCCTGAATGGGTTAATTTGTATATACATTGGCATATTTAAACTATTTTATTGCATTGTTTATGATGTTCAATAGAATGAGAGTTTTATGCCAAAAAATATATAATATTCACGTGTATTTGATCGCTTGAGTCCGGCGCAGTGGCACAATGTATGACTGTAAATGCGACGGTTGTGAGTTCGATTTTTATCCGGGGGTGTAATTCCTAGGATCTAAAAATTAAAAATTACCTCGCTTTGGTAACAAGACAAAGTGCGGCGTTGAGATCCGCCACTAGACTACATTACTACATGCAACATTTTGAAAATTGCGCGGAACATACGAAACAGAGTAGATTTAGCCACAAAAGTTTTCAGATTTTTTTCTAAGCTAATACTACGTTTAGATGACAGGTGCCAAATTTCATAATTTTAGCTTGATTATCCTCACAATGTCGAAATACGTGTTTTTTGCTATTTAAGGCTATTATTTTTAGGATTTATCCACAGATGTGTAGTTTTCAGATTTTTTCCTCAATTAGTACTACTTCTAGATACTACCTGCAATTTTCATAATTTTAGGTTTACCGTATCGTATTAATTTTAATTCATTTTATAGTGTCTAAATACGCATTTTTGTTTTCAGTAAATCATGGGGCTGTTGATCTAGGTATATGGTTTGAATTTCATCTCGATATCTACAAGTGTTCCTCAGATGAAGCTCTTGACAGACAGACGACGGACAATAAAGTGACCTTGTAATGGTTCCTTTTTTCTTTAAAAGGTACGGAACCCTAAAAATTAAAATAAATCTGGTAAATAAAGTAGTCCAAAAATTCAAAATAATTTATTTTTAATATTTTTATATGATTTACTTATACATTATTTAAATTTAATGATTAACACACCAAACCTAAAATAAAACATACAAAAAAATATATAAAAAAAAACAAATTAAAAATCAATACATTTAAGAAAAAAGTGTAGCATAACTTATATTCTAGGCTCTAATCGAACCCACGTCCCGCCCTTTACTTTAATGTTGAACTCGTGGGGTTTCAACACAATAGGTTCGACGGTCTTCTCGCATCTCACTATCTTGAAGTTACTTACAAGATTGTATAAAAGGACTTTTAGTTCCATCATGGCGAATCTCGATCCTGTAAAAGAGTATTTTCTCATAAGTAATATTTTTTTGAAATTATGACTGAGACTGTAGTGACGCAGTGACAGTGTCTTAACGCGACGGTCACGAGTTTGACTATAACTCAGGTGAATATATATTACTTTTACGCTAATTTATTTAGCGTAATTATGGAAATACACACACACACACACAAACCCACACACACAAACGTCGCGTTTTTAGTAGTTTAAAGCCTCTTCCCACATGACAGATTCAGCAGAGTTTCTAGTGTTAAGACACTCCGTTCCTACTCTTTCTCATTCTCGAAACATTCAGTACCTTTCCCGAAATTTGGGCGGAACAAGCAACGGCCTTGCTTGTTGTGAGTGGCAGAACTCAACGCCGCACTATTAGAGCAAGGAAATGAAAATAATTAAATAAAACAATTTTCCTCGTCGGGCTTATAGTCTTGCAAAATAGAAAATATCATATATCATATTGTATATATTATGTCTAATATAATATTCGATATTAACTTACCAATACAAATCCTAGGTCCCATCCCAAAAGGCATAAACGTGAAAGGCTTTATATTATGTTTGTTCTCATCGGAGAATCGTTCAGGGTCGAATTTCTCTGGATCAGGGTGATATAGGGGGTCCATGTGGATAGAATTTACCATGTTGTATACTACATCTCCTGGGTTTAGCTGTAAAAATAAAAAAAGGAAAGTAGAAAAAGAAATTAAAAATAAAAAATATAATAAGAAGTCGTTGGAAGTAGTTTGATATAAAAATTTCCATCGACAGACGGATGCCACCTCAGTCTACCACCACGCGTGACCACGGACTATTGAAAATGTTCGAAACGTTGGGTTTCCAAAAATGTATAATTTTTAGTATTATACATATAAAACGTGTAATAATTACGAAAATGAAAGATCTTTTTAATTATAATAAGTTTATTTAAATACTTAAGTACAATGAGGATAGTAGTGGCCCAGGAGCTCAAAAATTTGGCTGAAAGTGGGGAATGGGAGTGTCCTAACACTAGGTTCCCAGGTTCCCTCTGACTACCTTGCTATATGCGGGATACAGCGTGAAGCTTATACAAATTATATAGTAGAGAGACAAAGCCTGATTGTAAATGCGATGGTTGTGGGGCCGATTGCCAGCCAGGGGAATTCATTATTATAATTTCTCGGTTTTGGTTAGATAAAAGCAGCGTTAAGTTGTTCTAGAAAAAAAAAATATTTTCAACAAAAGTCTAGGCCGTTCCTGAAAAATATCTCTAGAGACGCCCATGTGAACGTACTGTTAACATAATAAAATGTAATTTTGTATGAGTAATAAGTTGCTAAAGCACGGCGTTGAGTTCCGCCACTCAACACGCAATCTCTCTAGAATTCGTCGAAAAATGAAGAATGCCTCCAGAATTCGGTGGAGCTCAACGTCACCAGGAAATGAAAATAATTACTTCCCCATGTAGGATTTGAACTTACAACTGTCGCCTTCCAGCCAAGAACTGAACACATATATACATATTTTACAGAAATAAACAAGATATTGAATATTTTCGAGATATACTCGAGATATGACTCTCAACAGGATATGTAAGTATTTGTATTGATTGCGTACTTCTATATAATTCAGTCGTTTTAAAGAGCATTGCAAAAATACACAGCGTGGTAATTAACTTGATATTAATTAAAACATCCAGGACTTGTATATGATATCTTATGTGAAGTGCCTATAGCTAACATTATATATGAAATGAAAAAAAATAATCTATTAAAAATAAAGAGGACAAGGGTATGGCTGTAACGCGACGGTTGTGGGTTCGATCTCCACTCGAGGAAATTAATTATTATCTATTAATATTTTCATATCTTCGCTATGGCACCAAAGCAAAAGCCCAGCGTTGAGTTCCGCCACTTAACATACAATGCTTCGAAAAATCAGCGGAAAGTGGGAAACACTAGGTTCCCTCTGTCTACCTTGCTGTATGCGGGATATAAAGTGAAGCTGTTTATTTATTTTTAAATAATATTTAAGGCACTGTTCTTCATTTTCCAATAATTGTGGAGACATCCTATGTAATGGTGGCGGAACTGAACGCCGCTCTTCATATAACTATATAGTTAAATCAAAAATACTTCCAGCAATAGAAGCTTAACGAAATACAATAGTAAAGCTGCATTCAAAAACAAGCCCAAACACAAATAAACAAGCCGACAAACAGGCAAAAAAATGTTTTTTGTTATACATTAATACATTTATAAATTTTCTTATATATCTTTAATGAACAGTAGTACATACAGATGGCAATGTAACATACACTGTATAAACTGCCTTAAAAAATATTAGAGGAACTTACCTTTACAGGCTTAGCGCCTTCCCTCGGCGGAGGGAGTTCATATTCTTTATTGCATACTCTATCCATTATAATGGCACCAGCCCATTTTCTGGAAGTTTCTGGAAAAAAAAGATTTTTCATATGTATAAAAATAACAGCTTAAGTTAGCTTAAGAAAACCTAACGTTAAATATCCGTTTTCCACTTTCCGCCGCGTTTTGGAGATATTGCATGTTGAGTGGCGGAATTTAACGCCACATTTTGTCTACCACAGCATAGAAATGGAAATAATTCACATCCCCGAGTGGGGATCGAATCCACAAACATCGCGTATATAGTCACAGGCTTGTGTGCACCACTACGGCTTCAAATATAAATCAATATAATTTAAGGTTCCTTCTGCCAACGATTCTATGGGTAACAGTGCTGTGCACGACTGCACTATTATATCTTAGGCATAAGCAGACCACGTAAACTCCATAACTAAAAAAACCTTACCATTCAAAACACATTCCAAATACTTCAAAACGTTCAAATTGTCATACGTCAGCTCCCCGTGTTGCTCCTTGAAGCTTATTATCTCCTGGTACAACTTCTCCTGAATTTCCGGGTGTAGGGCGAGCTCGTGGACGCACATTACGACAGCGTTCGCTGACGTCTCGTAGCCGGCGACGAAGAAAACAAAAACTTGGGACGCCAATTCGCTTTGTGTCCATTCTGAAATGTATAGATTTTTTTAGTTTGTTGTTGTGGGAGAAAATTTGGTGTTAAGACACTCCGTTTTATAATGTTAGTCCGTTTTAAAAACAACATGTACGTGAGACACTCTGTTTTGTGATGTTCAGCTCTTTAAACATTGTGTATTGTTTGATGGCACTTTACCTTAGGATATAGTATAAAGTAGGGTAGGCAGAGAGAATCTAATCTTAAGGCACTATTATCAACTTTTTGCTTCTAGAACGGAACCCAACGCCGTGTTTTATATTTGTATTTAAATATACCGAATATTTACCATATAATTTATATTAACTAGCGAAGATGTTACAGGCTGATGAAAAATGTGCAGTCGTCGAGACAATAAGTAGAGAAGTAGGAGGAGACTTTAGTTGACCTTCAAGAACACAATATCGACGATACTGTAGGAAATTTACGGTAAAAGCATGAGGAAAGATTTCTTCCTTTTTTTCTTCCCTCCGGAAAGGGGAAGAGGTCGATGCAATGGAAACCCCATACGGGGATCGAATCCACAATCATTTGGTATACATTAAGATATTCCACTGTACCATGATAGTTTATTTTATATATTTAATGTATTTAAATGATAATTGATATACCAACGGTAATTACAGCAATATTAGTTGTGAAAACGGTAAGTTTGATGAAATTTGATTGAAATTGGTTTTACTAGAACATAATATATACATATATACTTAATTACGGTCAGGCAATTGAGTACTAAATAACATTTTAAATGATGTTATCAGTAGTTTAGCCTTTAAAATGTGGTTTTAGCGGGTTCACATCCACTTTTGGGTAAACATTTGTATAAAGAGGGGTTTGGTCCCCAGTCAGAAGAATGATAATATTTGAAATACTCTATATAGTCAAATCTACGGTCCCATGATTTTCTGATAAAAAATATACTTATATATTTACTTAGAAAAAAAGATATGGCCGTTTATATCGCAAAAAACGCGTGTTTCGATGCTATAAAAGGAATTAAAATTAATAGGGTACTTCCGGTTGACCTAGAATTATGAATAGGATAATATCTGAAAACTATATACTTGTAGTTAAATTCAAAAAGCCTTAAAAGAGGGCAAAATTTCATATTAAAGCTACTAATTCCAGTTAGGTATCATATGAAAGGGCTTTAGTTAAGCTAAGCCAGAAATTCAGAAAAAGCTCGAGCCTCCAATTTTCTACGGAACCCTCGGTGGGTGAGCCCGACTCGTGTTTTTGTGATATAACCGGCCATATATTTTTGAATTAAATGTAGAAATACGACTTTTTATCAAATTAGGGGCCGTAGAACTGAGTATTTGGTTTGAATTTCAACTCGATATCTCCAAGCGTTCCAGAGAAAAAAATTCTTGACAGACAGACAGATAACAAAGACACTTTATAAGGGTTCTTATTTCCTTAAAAGATACGGAACCTTAAAAAAGAGAAATAACCAAATGCATAAAGAAAAATATGTATCATATATAAAAATATGTATGTGCCACTCAACACGCAATGCCTCCAGAATTCGGCAGAAAGTGGGGATCGGAGTGTCTTAACACTAGGTTCTCTCTGCCTACCCTGCTGTGTGCGGGATACAGCGTGAAGCTGATTTATTTTTATTTTATAAAGAAAAAAATGACTTACCACGTTGTACCGCTTTTGGTTTGAACGTGTCGCCTTCGAGAGTGAAGTTGTCGTTTCCTTCGTTTTCAGCTTTCAATGATCCTAAAAATTAAAGTAAATGTAATAAATATGTATTATATATACATAGATATAGCCAATTGTGGCGCAGTAGCTCAGTGGCTAACCCTAAGCGCGTTGTTTATAGGTTCAATCTCCACTAAGGGCTTTCCTTAATTTACATTGAAATAGCAAGACAGAATAGGATAAAACGTGAAGCTGCAAAAAGTAGTTTCTTTTCTATAGAACTCAGCTATTAGAAAATTATCCTTTTATAATTTCTTAACTTGGATTTGAATTCACAACATTCACACTCAGCGTTTATAATTTCGTTCTACAATTTTACAATGCTTATCGGTATATTCTATTATATTAATATTTCCTTCAAGCATAATATCTTATACATTTATATAATAGCAAAGCTTTCATACGGAAGGCAGGGAAACCTGTCACGATCACGCCACAGTATTAATTTCCACGCAATGAGCGCAAAGTATGGCGGCGGCGTCCACAGTGCGGTATATTATGACAAAATATTCGTTATAACTATTTTTTTCTAGCTTCACGCTGTATCCCGCATATGACAGGGAAGGTGGAGGAAGTTTAGTATTAAGATACTCCTTTCCCTTACTTACCGCCGAGTTTTCGAGTGATTGGATGACTCTTGATACCAGAGTGAAGAAAGGAAAATATTAAATATTTCATTTGCTCGAGTGAGAGTCGAACCCACAACCCGTTGCACTTACAGTCACGCTTGTACCTCTGCGTTACGATTGCTTTATAATATTAGAATAGATTTACCTTTAGAAGCCTCCATAAGCAATTGGATCATGTCTGGTCTTTCTATATTGTTCTTCTTACGGTGTTCTATTGTACAGTTCACCAAGTCTCTGAAGAATTGCGTGGTTTTTTGAGGGAACAAATTTATACCTAATTTCTGTAAAATTTTTGATGCATTAAAATATTAAATTACTAGGAATTGTCCTCATCAGGTTATACAAATGGTATGAGATGACAAGTTAGATTGAGGCCATCGTGGCGCTGTTGCACAGTCTCTGACTGCAAAAGGTTTAGGTTCGATTTCAATTCAGGGGAAATGATTTTATTTCTTCTTACCTATGATACACCAAAATACGACACTGAGTTCCACTAGTCAACACGCAATATATCAAAAACTGGACAGAAATTGGAGTATCTTCTGTCTACCTGATAAAGCGTGAAGCTGATAAAAAATATATTATACAGTATCCAGCTAATAGCAATGTTCCTCATTTACCGCCGACTTTTTCGGTTTGTTGTGTTGTGGAACTGAACGCCGGGCTTTTGCTTTGGTGCCAGAGCGAAGAACTGAAAATATTAATAAGTATTAATTCATTCCCCCGATAGGGGATCGAATCAACAGCGGCCGCGTTACAGTCACACCTTTGAGCCACTGCGCAACGACAGCCTCTAAAAATACATACATATCTACAAACCTTGCTAAAATTAGGGAAGAGAGCCGTAAAAAAGAAATAGAACCGTTGTAAAACGTTGAAATTAAATAAGTTCAGGCCAGTTTTGTAGAATTCATTGTCCTTGTCCTTTAAAGAGTCTATTTGGAGGCCGAAGCCCGCAGAGGCGATGACGTCATTGGTGTAACGGCGTACGACGTCTTCGACATCGATATCTTCGTTTGAGTGTTCTGTGGTTGAAAAAAAAAGTGAATCCGCATCAATTTCAGCATTGTAGGTGAACGGGAAGTACAACTTACAAAAGCTAACAAACTTAATTTTGCGGGCATATGTACTCCTTTGGTTTGAAGTTAATTACAAATATAAGTCTGTAACGGTTTTTTTTTTCTATGAAATACCTATATTTTTTTATTTTTCAGGTTTTTTTTCTTTATTTGTATTTTAAATTCTCACAATCCTATCAAATTACATGACTGTAGGTCCACAGGAAGTATCCTATAGGTTACGGTTACGGAGAATTTTATAAATGTATTTATCTTTTGATTGCGTTGACTTAGAAGACTTAAACATTGGATATTCATTTTAGATTGATATCTCTACGCGATTTCGAGATAAATGGTCATGACAGACGGACAGATTGACAACAAAGTGATCTTATAAGTGCTCGTCCGTTTTTATCTATTGACGTACGGAACCCTAAAATATTAAATCTATATCTGCACAACAGATATAACAGAGTGTTGAAAAAAAAATAAGAAATAATTTTGGAATCCAAAACTATAGCGTAAATTTAAAGAATCACAACCGTGTCAACATGACGTCTACATCAACTTTGACATACGTACAAAATTTAATCAGAAAATTTGTTAATTCGAATTTCTCATTATTATAATTGCTTAGAAACCGAACAGGGGCCAAAATCATACGTCGAGTTAGTATTAAATGTAGATAGCGTTCACACAAAGTTAAATTAGATTTAAACGTCATTAAAAGTTTCATAGAGCTTAATTCAAATTATAGCAAGTAAATTTGGTACAAGTTGATTAATACCGCAATTGGTTTCTTTGTTTGTAATTTTCATATTTGGATTTCAACTTCAGGTTGCTTGGAGCTTAATTTGTTTCGTTTTTCCTTTATACTGACTTCGAAGATATGCTTCATACCGCACATAGCATTGTAGGCAGAGGGAACCTGAGATAACCTAGTGTTTCCGCCAAATTTTGAGGTGTTAAGTGGTGGAACTTAACGCCGCAGATTGTCTCGTTACCATAGCGAGGAAATGAAAATATTTAGTATTTAATTTCTCCTAGTGAGAATCGCACCCTCATAGTGCCACAAGGGTCTTAATCATAATTGAAGATTTTTTTTAGTTTTATGCTTTATCACGACAGCGGAGTACGCGGAGTGACCTTAGTGTTAAAACACTCAGTTCTTTATTATTCGACAAACATAGCGTGTTCATTACCAACAAAAAAAATAATAAGACATAAATATAGTTTAGAATTTTTTGTACGTCTGTACCAAGAGTCAGAGTCACAATTGAAAATAATTATATGTAATTGGCCTCAGAACGTCGCAATTATTGATACAAGGTTAACGTAAGGAACATGTATTACGTATATTGATTACACTTGTTATTTAAATGTTTTATTTTGACGCTGTATCCCGAATATAGCAGAGTAGGAAGAGGAAACCTGGGAACCTAGTTACGACACTCCATTCCTATAAAGACGCTTCCGTTCCCCAATTTAAGCCTTGGATTTTACGATATGAAATGTCGAGGCTGTCGTGGCACAGTGGCACGAGCGTGTGGTCATTGACACGAGGGGTATGTTCAATCGATGGGTTCCCACTTAGGGAATGAAGGATATCCTATTTTAATTTTCTTATTCGGTAATAAGACAAGGCACGGGGTTAAATTCCGCCACTCAAGAAGAATTTGCACGTCGTGAATTTGCGGAAAATGGGAACTTAGTGTCTTAATACTAACTACCTTATATCTACCTAAATATGCGGGATACAGCGTGAAGATGAAAAAAAATCGTAAATTCACTCAAACGAAAGTGCGAGTTACAATTCATATTAACACACTATTAATGTGAGGCCAGTCGTAGCGCAGCGGCACGAAGTGTGACTGTAAAACCGACTGGTTGTAGGTTCGATCCCTACTCGAGGAGATGAAATATTTACTTAAATTTATATTTCCATTTCTTCGCTCTGGCGTCGAGGTAAGGCGCGGCGTTGAGTTCTGCCACTCAACACACAATGCCTCCAGAGTTCGACAGAAAGTGGGGAATGGAGTGTCTTAACACTAGGTTCCCTCTGCCTACCCTGCAGTATGCGGGATACAGCGTGAAGCTGATTTAATTTAATTTGATTTTTTAATTTAATAGATATCTCTTTAAATTAACTATTAAAGTATATTTCAATATTAAATAAGTAATTACCTTGCAAATATTTTATAATATTGCTGCTAATTTCCGTCATGAAAGGCATCATACGTCGCATCTTTGATCCCGTGAAAGCCGGGCTTAGTGTGGTGCGCATGTCGTGCCATTTTTCACCTGTAAAAGGAATTAAATGTTATATAATATAATATTTATTAAAAGAACCCAGTGGCGCAGTGGCAGAAAGTGTGACGAGGAGATGAAATATCTACTTAAATTTATATTTAATTTCTTCGCTCTGGTGTCGAGGGGAAAGCGCGGCGTTGAGTTCCGCCACTCAACACGCAATGTCTCCAGAAATTGGCGGAAAGTGGGGAATGGAATGTATTAACACTAGGTTCCCTCTGCCTAACCTGCTGTGTGCGGGATACAGCGTGAAGCTGATTTTTATTTAAAAATATTTTATTGAACGTGTTTCGTGGTTTCTTTTTAGAATTTACCCCTAAGGGTGAAAATAAGCGGGCGAAGCTGCGCGTGCCCTCTAGTTAATAATAAATAAAAAAAAAATGATATTTGCTTGTAAATCCCGCACACAGCCGGGTAGGCAGAGGGAACCTAGTGTTAAGACACTCCGTTCCCCACTTTCTGCCGAATTCTGGAGGCATTGCGTGTTGAGTGGCAGAACTCAACGCCGCGCTTAACCTCGACATCAGAGCGAAGAAATGGAAATATAAATTTAAGTAAATATTTCATCTCCTCGAGTGGGGATCGAACCCACAACCAGTCGGTTTTGCAGTCACACCTCGTGCCGCTGCGCCACGACTGGCCTCGATAATGATAATACTATAATTACATAAACAATATGTGCTAAAAATGACACATTCATCCAGATATATGAGCAAGCGAATGTTTTTATCTCAATATCGATGTTTTTGTTATTAGTAAATAATATTTAACAAACAATATTATTAAGTTTAGATTATGAAGCCGGTCGTGGCGCAAGGTCACAAAGCGTGACTCTAAACGCGACTGGTTGTGGGATGAAAGGAAATAAAATATTTATTAAAATTTATATTTCCATTTATTCGCTCTGGTGTCGAGGCTAAGCGCGGCGGTAAATTCCGCTACTCAGCACGCAATGCTTCCTGAATTCGGGGGAACATGGGGAACGGAGTGTCATAACACTAGTTCCCTCTGCGCACCCTGCAGGGGGAACTAGTGTTATGTTCCCTCTGCAGGGAGCGCTGTATCCCGCACCCTGCTGTGTGCGGGATACAGCGTGAAGCTGATTTACTTAGTAAATCCTGTTATTCGTTTTATCTGTATCCTTTATATAGCAGGGTAGGCAGAGGCAACGTAGAGTTAAGACACTCCGTTCCCCAGTTTCGAGACATATACATTATACACACAATTTTTAAGACATAGCGTATTGAATAGCGGAATACAACGTCGCGCGTCGTCTCCTCGTCCAAACCTCGTCTATTACGCAAATAATTTATTTACTTGAATGGAAATTGAACCCACAACCATCACGTTACAGTAGTATTAAAATTAAGAAATCTTTACCTTTCAACATAATTAGACTTCCACCAAAAAGCGGTTCGGTTTCTTCAGAAAAGAATTGTTTGTGATCAACGAAATGATCGAAGTCCTTAATAGTGATTGCCTTTATTAATTCTGGGTCCCTTATAATAAATATTGGTGTAGTTCCTTCGATGTAACCGACATATCTGTAATAGAAAAAAAAAATTAATAATTAACTACTATACCATTTTTAAATTATTTTGCCATACTTAAGAAAAAAAAATGTTTTTTTAGAAAACGTATAAATATTTGAACGTGGCAGGATTCGAATCCGCACCTCATGGAAACCGCTCAAGGCGGCCTGATAGCCTAGACTCTTGATAATAATGATGTTTCAATATGTATATAAAGATATTATCAGTTTCACGCTGTACTCCGCATATAAGATTCTTCGCTTCTCACTTTCCACCGATTTCTGGAGGCGTTGCGAGATAAGTGGCGGAACTCAACGCCGCGGTTTTTCTCGACACCGGAGCGAAAAATACAAAACATTTACTATCTCATGTGCTCGAGTCAGAATTGAACCCAGAACCTGTCGAATTTCCAGTTACACGCTAGTGCCATTGCGCCATAACTGGATTGAATATCAAATTGTATAAAAGATTATTTTAATTAAAATTTCATTTTTAAAATTTTGAGGTCACGATTGAATGTCAATGTCAAACATAAATTGTTATTTGTTTGCATAAAAATCTTAAAGATATCGAATAGGATATTCGGTCAAAGTTCAGACGGTCCGTCGGGAATGGTGATTATTTTATTTACTATCTGCGTAATATGTATATTTTTTACATTATGTGACTTGTCTACATATTTATCTTGGTTTATTTTTGTATTATATTCAAATAAATAATGAAGTATCCCTTAAAGATTTTTTTATTATATTTTTTTTGAAATACCATCGAGCGAAGCGAATAGTTGTTGGCGAACAAGGTGAGAGGGGAGCAGCCCCTAAGTAGGTACACATTAAAAAAATAAATAAAACCGACTTCAAAATCGACCTTATATGCATATTATACAATTTTTTTTAATTAAAAGTAAAAAAAATAGTATTTCTACTTGGAAAAAAAATAGTATAAATAGTTTTCTTTCTGAAAGTAAGGTGCGATCCAGAGATTTTCTCTCTGTACGGCAAAAAAATAGGAAAGTGATTTTTGCCAAGAATCTGGTTCTTGGCACATTTTTCTATAATGCTATAGATGTTTAAATATATATTTATAGTATGTAATTTGCACGTATACTTTTCGAGAAAATGTAAAATGAAAATAATTCAACGCTCTGTTTACGGCCGCAAGCCTAGGCTTGAGTTCGGCAGGGAGCGCCCTTGCCACCGATGGTCCGACCGACGAATTACAAAAACAAGTGATTCCGGATTGAAAACATAAATTATATAATTAATTTGTTGGAAACAAATGAATTCAATTTAATTTAAAAATACAGCATAACATAAGAATTACGGGTGGTAAACCGGCGAACTCGCGAGTAGGCCGATAGTGTTATGTAAATTAGTTGACAGTCCTTGAACCATGTATGTTACTTAACAATAATATTTTAATATTATTTATTTTTAAAAAAAAAATACGTAAACACACGAAACACAGTTTTACGAACGAACTGATAACAATTATAATTAACAGGCATATAAATGATATCCTACTTAATTAATAACAACTTTGATATCATTAATTATAAAATTATGTACTAATAGATAAGAAAATAATGGTTGTTGAAAACAAAAACAAACAAAAAAAGTAACGAAATAATTTGCTAATAAGCCTTTTTGTTTATTTTATTAAAATGTTGTCCATTTTTGAAAAGTTTTATAAATATTTTTATGATGCTGTCGCGACCTAAATCTATATAAATAGATATCAAGAAATAATAGTTCTGCATTCTATTAGTTATCTTACCGCACATTTTTCTAAACAGGATCCAGTCTTAACCAGATTTGTCAATTTTTTAAAAACATTACGTACCAAAATGAACACCTAGTTTAGTTCAGCCAGTCCAAAACAATATTTCATTGTACATTCTACTGGTATTTGAAACCACAACACGCTAGCTAGCGCTTGGTAATATTATACATCGCTTATTTGGTGCAATGATGAAATGATGATAAAAAAAGAAAATGGTCAAAATTTTATAAATAAGCAGATCTTTTAACATATTTAAATTTAAAAACAAAATCCAATTACGTCGTTATAGCTCCAAATAAGCGATCATGTATGTTGTAAATTTTTCCAAAAACTTACTTATCATCTGGGAAAGCTTTATAAACAGCATCAATATCTTCAACCATATGATTTCTTACGAAAGTACTTTTTAAAATATTGCCAAAAATGGGAACACCGGGTATATATTTAACCCCTTTCTCCTCAAAAAAGTTTTGGTTTCTCTTATGTAGATACAGAAAATAGCCGATCAAGGCTGTTAGGGCAAATATAACTATTTCAACGATCATTTTGTATGAACACCCAAAGTGTACTGATGCTATGTCAAATATATATTCGTACAATCTGTGTTCGTTATCATTGCTGCGTAGTTTGTGATTTTGATTTATAAGCGATTAGCGTTTTTTTTTATTTTAAATTATTTTAAGCGGTTCAAATAACCTTAGCTAGAGCTTAGAAATAATGTACACATATGTAAAACTATAAAATATTTAAAAAAGACTTACTTTTCATCTGGAAAAGCTTTATAAACTGCATCGATGTCTTCTATAAAATGTTTTTTGTGGAATGTGCTTTTTATAATATTTCCAAAAATGGGAACACCGGGTATATATTTTACCCCTTTCTCCCCAAAAAAGTTTTGATTTTTTTTATGTAGATACAAAAAGTAGACTATTAAAGCCGTCAGGCTAAATATTACTATTTCAACGATCATCTTAGAAGAACCCCTGAGGTGTACTGATCTTACAACAAAATAATATTATTATACATATGTATATAATACGTACAATGTGTATTCGTTATCTTTGTTGCGTAGTTAGCAATAATAATTTAAAAGCGTTTAGCGTTTAATTCACTGCAATTTAAAAGTTAATAATTACATTTGGAGACTGTTAGGTCGCTAGTATGCAGTATAAAACGCTACGATCTCTATATACCTATTTCGTCTCGTCCATTATCATCAACCTCTTCATATGTGCCTTCAAGGGGGGTCACCGTGTTTTTACGTGACCTTTCTATAGTATCTTTGATACTGTGTTTTCGAAGGTCAATCGAGGTCTCCCCCTACCTCTCTTACCACTCACACCGATTGAGCAAAGAGTAGAAAGCAATAGTAATCTTCAATCCAGTCCCTTTTTTCGTTTTGTCCATTTAATATTTGTTCTACACATGTAGATAGATTGGAGCCAACGCAGCGCAATGGCAAATTAATTGTATTCTTTTTCTTACTTCGCCCATATAAAAAAAACAAAGCGCGGTGTTAAGGGTCGCTACTTATCACACAATGTGTCGAAAATTAAGAGTAATGAGGAAGTGGTAAAAGTTGTATAACTAGACGTTCTGTGCCTTCTCTGCTGTACGCGGAACACAGTCAGGAGATAATAAAAACTGAATGAAACTTCTCTGAATTTATATCGGAGGATATAAACTAAGTAAAAAATATAAAATTAAATCATTTTTGATTTTTATTTTTTTTATTATCAGCTTCACGCTGTATCCCGCACACAGCAGGTTAGACAGAGGGAACCTAGAGTTAAGATACTCTGTTCCCCACTTTCTGCCGAATTCTGGAGGCATTGCGTGTGGAGTGGCAGAACTCAACGCTGCGCTTAGCCTAGACACCAGAGCGAAGAAATGGAAATATAAATTTAAGTAAATATTTCATCTCCTCGAGTGGGGATCGAACCCACAACCAGTCGGTTTTACAGTCACACCTCGTGCCACTGCGCCACGACTGGCCTCGATTTTAGGCCTGGCCTGATTTTTATTTAATTTTGATTTTAAGTATAAAAATATCACAATCTTGTAACTTAAAAATTTAATTCTCTCATTCAATTGATAAATTTATCGCGTCGGCTCAATGCTCTTGAACATCCTTTATTAGTTAAGAGTTTTGTTTCCCCTCGAGATTTTGTGATTGTTCATGCACTGATCGTGGGAGGGTCCTACAAAAATATGTATGTATATCTAAATTATTTTAATATATATAAAAATATTTTTTACTTTTTTATTAACTGTCGTGGTGCAGTTGTTCCCTATGGAGAGCAGAAGTTGATAGGTTTTTTATTTTTATTAAATCATTTGTTTAAGCTACATAAGGAATCTCCCTACTCAACACGCAATGCCTCCAGAATTCGGCAGAAAGTGGGGAACGGAATGTATTAATACTAGGTTCCCTCTGCCTATCCTGCTGTGTGCGGGATACAGCGTGGCGGAGAAGTCATGGCGCATTAGAACAGCGTATTACTGTAAATGCAAAATAATTTATTTCTGCGACCCGCCACTTAACACGCCACGCCACCTAACAATATCTCGATTTTGAAGGGAAAGCGTAAATCGGAGTGTCTTGACACTGGGTTCCCCCTGCCTACCCTGCAGTGTGAGGGATACAGTGTGAAGCTGATTTATTTTATTTATAATATATATAATTTTCTTTGTTATCGAAAGCTTAGTGTTAAGGCACTATAGATTATATTCCTTTCAACTGTACACTAATACAACTAGAATTGAAGTCCGCCACTCAACACGCATTGTCATCAGAATTTACCGGAAATTGGGGAGCGGAGAGTCTTACCACTAGACTGGGGAACCTAGTGGTAAAACTCTCCGTAAGTAGCAGGATAGGGACGCTGCTACATGAGGGATACATCGTGAAGGTGAAAAATAAACTATAGCAATATAACGTGTTAAGATAAATACATGGCGAATAATTTCCTCTAAAATATTAATAAATGAAGGATTATCAGTTAGAAGTGCAATATCTCAAGAGGCTTTGTACGCTAATGTCTCAATTAATCAGTACTCGTACGATTAGATAATAGCTTCGTGGTTTTAGTGGTTAAATTGTACTATAAATCATAAGATTTTAGGTTAAAATTTTTGTTTATAAATATTTATGTTGAAGATTTATATATTTGTCATAGTTAGATATGTCAATTACAAGTGTGATTGACTTACCAGCTTCGCGCTGTATCCCGCACACTGCAGGGTAGCCAGAGGGAACCTAGTGTTAAGGCACTCCGTTCCCCATTTTCCGCCCAATTCTAGAGGTTTTGCTTGTTAAGTGGCGGAATTTAACTCTGTGCTTTGCCTCGACACGAGATTGAAGAAATAAAAATATAAATTTATTTCTAATTTTATTAGTAAATATTTTATTTCCTTTACACACACACTTGTGCCCCTTCGTCACGACATCAATCACAAATAACACATTTTCTACACAAACAGCTTTAACTGCTATAGATTGTCCTTGGAACTATAAATTATATAAGCTTAAACTCGAGTTATTTACTGGTAACCTCTGAAGAGTCCTACTATTCAGATCCTGATTCCATCATTAGAACAGGTCCTTGATACTATATTATTGTATTGCTTCCTAAGGTACGTACTGTCATGCTTACGGTAAAAATAAATCATTTTTTTTAAGAAAAATATAATTAAAAAGCTCATTTAATAAGGAATCTATTCCATTACTTTATTTATTTGTCACTTATTAATACGGGATAATGAGATTTGAAAGAGTGCATGTCCTCCAGTGGCTCACGACTACGAGCCCTCATAACTCCTAAACTAAACACTATACTATCAAAATATTTTACAAACCTTGACTTTCTTACCTGCCCCCATATATAAAAAAACAGTATTGAATGTACAAAAGATGACAAAATTAACTTATAATTTACAAATCGAACCCAAGTCCTACCTCAAAAAAACACCGCCCTCTATATCCAACGTACGTTGGATCGTTGATTTTGGTCCGTCCACATAAACACAGGTAGTTTACTCTGTGTTACACTGTGTATGTATATTTTAAACCATACACCAATAGTTCATACATTTATTCATGAGTGCCGCATTTTGCTGAAATGTATGTAATAGTATGTATGTATGTATGTATAGTAGGTACTAATAGTTCTCTGTAAGTCCTGTGTACACACGGAGTAAGGCAAAGGGAACCTGGGAACCTAGTGTTAAGAAACTCCATTTCAATTAAAATATTTTCGTTCCTCACGTTTCACCGTATTCTGGAGGCATTCAGTGTTGAGTGGCAAAACTCAACACCGCGTTTTATCTTGTTGCCAAAGTTACAAATTTTTTTATCAGCTTCACGCTGTATCTCGCATACAGCAGGGTAGGCAGAGGAAACCTAGTGTAAGATACTCCGTTCCCCACTTTCTATCGAATTCTGGAGGCATTGCGTGTTAAGTGGCAGAACTCAACGCCGCGATTTGCCTCGACTCCAGAGCGAAGAAATGGAAATATAAGTTTAAGTAAATAATTCATCTCCTCGAGTGGGGATCGAACACACACAGTTACTAATTATTTTATAAAAATCAATATGACTCTGTTAAATATATTGTTTTTTTATTAAAGCACCGTTCCTCACTTTCCACCGAATTTAGTGACCATTGCTTGTTGAGTAGCGGAACCTAACGCCGCGTTTTGCCTCGTTGTCAGAGTTACTAATTATTTTATAAAACAACATAACTCCATTAAATATATTGTTAATCAAGAGGCTTACACGATTATGTGAGGCGGAGCTCGAAATATCATTATTTCTGTCTACCGTTAATACATTGTGTAAGACGTGTGTTATCGTTGTAATATATGGATATGCCTTTACAGCATGAACTGATCTTCATTTGTGATATAAATTAATCAAATTGATGTATTTGTATCACAATATAAAAATTGCTAGAGAGGTCAGTCGTGGCGCAGGGTCGTGGCGCAGGGGCACAAGTGTGTGAATGTAAGTGTGACTGATTGTGTTGAGGCAAAGCGCAGCGTTGAGTTCCGCAACGCAACACGCAGTGCCTCCAGAAGTCGGCAGAAAATAGGGAACGGAGTGTCTTAACATTAGGTTCCATCTGCCTATCTTGCTGTGTATCGTGATTATTTTTCCCGTTCTAGTAAGATAATTTAGTGTGGTGTTAATCCTCGGCAGGCAATACTTTTTTTACATACATAAAAATCAACAGGGGTGACGCATTCACCCCTTTATTTTTAAACTCAAATAAGCCAGAGCAGTGTAAGTGAATAAAAGTTATTTTTCATGAAATCACTCTCTCATACATACAATTAAGAATATGGAAATAATATTATTTATGACACTAATAATTTGGTATGACTTTTTTCTGGCTTAAATGCAGTTCAAGTAAATATCTGAAATGGTGTTCGGAACAAGCGAGCTGAAGACTGAAGAAGAATTCTGTTTTCTTGGATATAGTACACATTTTTATACGTTTTCTAAATAAGTATTTTTCTTTCCTAAGTGTGGAATAACATTTTTAAAATGTTTAAAAAATATAGTACACATGTTTCCCCTTTTTAGTAATTTTGCAAAGGTGACCACTTTTTAAAATTTCCTGGTTTGTATTAAAAATATCATGTTCGGTAACTCCTATTTCTCGGGGCTAATTTGAACCCAAACGACGCCTCATATGCAGTTCCTCCAATTGTGGCGCCAATTTTTTCGAATAACTGAAAAAAAATGGGAAAAAGATAAGGTAAACGAGCGTACGGGTCACTTGATGGTAAGTAATCACCGCCGCCCACGACCGTGTGTAACTCCAGAGGACTAACAGGTACATTGCCGGTTTTTAAGGAGATTGATGCGTCTTTTGAAGGAATCCAGTTCGTATTGACCTGGAAACACTGTCGCGGGTAGGCTGATCAACAGTTGCGCGTTGGCGCGTGGAAGGAAGTTCCTACAAAATGGCACAGTAGTGAAGTGAATCCAGATAGTGTGGATGATACTTGTGCTTGTAACGCATTATGTGATTAAAAAAATTCGCCGGCAGCTAACAGGTCAAACAATTCCCCAGAACACTCTCCATGATAAAAACAAAACAAATGCTGAGAAAAATACTAACGTACAAGGCATCAGGGGTCACGAGTCACCCCAGCAAAGTCAGTATAGCAAAGACATCTATTTACCGCAACACGTCATCTACGTGTACATACGAACGATTGCATTCACAACAACACCAACAAAATATTGAACACTTTTATCAAATTAAGTTGGGATAAGTAGGAAACGAGAATGTCTTGATTCTAGACATATCTATAAAGATATGTCTAGAATCAAGATAAGCAAATAAATATCTAATACATTTTCAGCGTTCAATAATCCTTAAGAAAATATTAATTCAACCAAACCTTCATCTTAACATATTACTTTTTAAGCATCTAATCCCTAACCTAAACGAATGATTTCTTTTGAATAAAAAAAATCTTCATATATTATATGTTGTTTTCATCCAGTGATATATCACTCCATTATTAACATATTCGTTATCCAAAAGCTTAAATTACTTCCCTATAATTTTAATATTATTTAGTTAGGTAGAGAGAAGAGTGTCCTCTTCTGAGGAGGAGGAGTGAGGTGAGTGTTAATGCAAATCTAAAGGGTCCACTTACAGTTGAATCTAGGTCGCGCTTAGGCACTGGTCTGCAACTCCTCATCCTGCAACACCGTAGTCCGACACTTCCCAGAGACTCCATGGAACGCTAAGTAGATTCTTCTTATTATCCTACAACAATACAACTTAAATCTTATAATCATTGTAAATATAGTAAGTTTTAATACATAAAAATATAATAGCTAATATAGTTTAAGTAAATTCGGTTTTCAATCTTTTCTAAAAACGTATTTTGTTTCCTATATATGAAATAACGCTTCAAAAAATATCAATAAATAAGATTAGGATAATTTTTACATAGTATGCAGAGAGAACATTGTATACAGACACACACAGTAACGTCACAAAAAACAACATTTAAAGTCTGTATTTTTAATAAAAAAAATATATTATATAAATAGATAAGGCATATCCATATATTGTTAATGTAATGAGATTACTCTTTATTACGTTATTACCCTTTGCTTAGAGGCATTTTGGTTTATTTAATATTGACAGTCATGGTTTCGCTTTCACTCATTAAACTTGCTTTTAAAGTAACGAAATTCTAATCCACAATCTTATATATAATAATAATAATAGTCTCACTCAGAGACGTCAATTAGTGTTTAATTGGCTTTAGTACGTTGCCAGTGACTTTACTTATGGCGTAGCTTTAAATGTTTGTTTTCATATTCAACTTAAGAAATGCTTTCATTTATTAAGAAAAAAATCAGCTTCACGCTGTATCCCGCACACAGTAGGGTACCTAGGCAGAGGGAGGCAGAGGGGGGAACCTAGTGAGTGTTAAGACATTCCGTTCCTACTTTGTGCCGAATTTTTGAGGCATTGCTTGATGAGTCGACACCGAGCGAAGAAATGGAAATATAAATTTAAGTAAATATTTCATCTCCTCGAGTGGGAATTGAACCCACACAATTTCCATTCCATTCCAAAACCTGTCGATTTACAGTCACACTTTGTACCCCTGCGCCACGACTGGCCTCTCTCTGCTTTCATTTAAATAGTAAAATTTTTTGCTAAAATCGGTATTTCAATGATTTTATAATAACATCAATATATAACGAGTCGTCGTAATTTAAATAGTGATATGGTTGTGACGCTATTAGTCCTTAGGTCGTAGATTCGACTCCCGCTTGGAAAAAGGCAAAAAATTATGACAATTTTCATTTCCTATGCCGAAATGTACACTTAGCTCATCAGTTCCAGACCGAGCTGAGCTTCTCAACTCCAATGCCATGGTGAAAGCTATGTAAATTTTTCATAGTGCAGTAAAGAATTTCTTAAAAACTGAATATTTATGACCGGAGTAATATGTATTATTGCTAATAAAATTATCTCATAAAACCACAGAAACTTTTTTTTTGTTTTATTATATGATACACCCATATATAAACATACATATCTGGTAGTATATCCACAAAATCAATACAAAAAATATACCAGACGTATATCGTATTCCAAAGAAAACAAAATGTCCCGCAAGATTGCTGGATATATGTTTCTTCATTAGATGCCGTTTGTTTATTCAATACTCGTATCAAATGCGTCAATATCGGCTCATCTGCAATATTATATGACAGCTAGATTTATGGCGCCATAGTGGCGCTTTTCGTGTTTTTTTTTTATTTTTCATAGATTTTTAGACTTTTTTTTACATTTTTTTTAGTCTTTACATTTAATAGGCAAAGATTGAGTGGTGGTCCAATTCTCTTTTTTCTCCATATTCGAGATATTAGGCGGTGAGTGGTGGTCGTCAAAACGCGTCGTCATCACCTCGTAAGAACGGGAATATATTCAATCCCTCGAGTGAGAATTGAACCCATAGCTATAGGCTTACAGTCAGCTCATTACTTCATGATGACTTTGAAATTTGTTTTGATTGACAGTAATAATATATTATTTAGATATTATAGTTCTTTCTAGTAATTCTTTCTAGTTTCATTGTGTGAACTTATATCTGTTTATTTTTACTAATGTTCTATATCAAGTTTAAGGTTCCTCTTTATTTTTCACGCAATTTCGGATGAAGTAGCGGAACCTAACGCCGCGCTTTGTACATCTTACAAGAGCGGGAAAATGTTAAGAAATTTAGATTATCATATTTTATAATTTTCGAAAAATTTAAGTAAAGTTTAAGTAAAAAAAAGAAAAAGTACGAATTTTATGTAAAGAAGTATGAATTTGAGGTTTAAAATGGCAAGTTTGGAGAGTAAAATGATTAATTTAAAGTAAAAATTGTTAATTTGATATGTACAAGGAAAAAATTTAAATCTTATAATGTGCATTTGCTGCGTTGAGAACGAACTTGGAGTGAGAAACTTATGTTTATAAAAATACATATTTAGTACATATATTCATTAAAAACGATACCAGCGGTAAATTATAGTCTAAAGAATTTTCTGTCGTGAAGAGGCTAGTCATGGCGCTGGGGCACAAAGTGTGACTGTAAAATCGACTGGTTGTGGGTTTGATCCCCACTCGAGAAGAAATATTTACTTAAATTTATATTTCCATTTCTTCGCTCTGGTGTCGAGGCTAAGCGCGGCGTTGAGTTCTGCCACTCAACACTCAATGCCTCCAGAATTCGGCAGAAAGTGGGGAACGGAGTGTCTTAACACTAGGTTCCCTCTGTCTACTCTGTGTGCAGGATATAGTGTGAAGTTGATTAGAATCTTATGTCTTAATGTCTTAATGAGAACGAGTGTCTTAGAGAAAGTGTCTTAATACTAGGTTTGCAGGTTCCCTCTGCCTACCCTCTTATATGCGGGATACAGAAACCTTATTTTTTTGTACTAAGTATTATAATTAAATTATTTATTCTGTAATTTTATGTAATACTAGCGACCCGCTCGCGGCTTCGCCCGCTTAAACCACAAAATTATTTAATTAACACACTGAATTATGTTCGTGTTTTGATATACCTATAATGTATGTTTGCAACGCAATGAAGATTTTTAATGACAAATTTATTAAAACTTTAGGTCGCATTTTCGTACCTCCCATGAGAATCTTCACTTGAATTTTTGAAATAAAAACACAACTTATCGATACTTACAATAAAATCCTA